>MCJB01050779.1:49657-61978 GCA_002018475.1 Nicotiana obtusifolia | reverse complement strand
TATAAATACACCCTCTTAAAACCTCATTTGAATACAACACATTATCCAAAATCATAAGATCAAGTGCTTCAAGTTTTCATATTCAATTGAGCTATTTTTGAGCCATTTCTTGAAGATCAAAAGTTGTGTTCTTGAGCTATAATTTTCTTCACTTCATCTACTCTTGTGAGAGTTCTATTTTGAGTGAAAATTGTGTTGTCATACACTTAAGGGAAGTTGTCCCTTGTTGTTGTAAGGAAGAGTGTCTTCCTTGTTGATTCACGAAGCTTGTGTGATTCAAGTGTTCGTGGTTGTTGTGCAAACCTTGTGTGATCAAGAGTTTGTGTTGTAACGGTTTGTTGAGCACCCGTAAGCTTGACAGAGATAGTGAAATACTCAAGTGTGATCTTGAGGAGTGGACTAGCTACAAGTTGTAGTGAACCACTATACATCGTGTGTACGCTTTCTATTTACATTCCGCAATTTAATTCTCGCAATCTTATTTTCGCACTTACATTTTCAATTCCATATCTATATTGCGAAAATTTGTAATTGTTCCTTAAAAACGCTATTCACCCCCCCTCTAGCATTGTGCATATATTCTAACAGTTCGAAAACAGTAAATCGGTGAGAAATCAAGTAAAATCTCTTTTCAACAGGTAAAAACATGTAATCCTTTAGGTAAATGATATAAAGTAAAACGTCGCCCATTGGGCTCAATCTCACAACAATATCAGCCCCTCGGGCTATCACATGGTACAACATCAGCCCCTCGGGCTATCACATGGAACAGTATCAGCCCCTCGGGCTATCACATAGTACAATATCAGCCCCTCGGGCTATATTTCACATCACAATGGGTACCCGCGCTCACTGGGGGTGTACAGACCCCGAGAGGGGCCCCTTACGGCCCAAGTGCAATATCAAGCCACCTCGTGGCACATATCTAGGCCATCGGCCTTATATCAATCAAGCCACCTCGTGGCGTATATGAAGTATCTCAGACCCTCGGCCTCATATCAGTTACAAGCCACCTCGTGGCACATAAAGTATCTCAGGCCCTCGGCCTCATGTCAGTCACAAGCCACCTCGTGGCACATAAAGTATCTCAGGCGCTCGGCCTCATATCACTCAGTAAAATCTCACATCTGGCCCTCGGCTGCACCCAGTCAGAAAAATCATCACAATCCCCTCGGGCATAGCAAAACAGTAGTCCTTAGCCCAAAACATCATTTAAAATATTATTTTAAGTCTCAAAACTGAGTAAAAGTGGCTGAGTTGTAAAATAGTGTAAACAGCATGACTGAGTTCAAGTAATAGATCAAAATAGTGAGAAAACAGTGATAAAAATCCCCGAAAGGTTCAAATAATTGGCACGAAGCCCAAATATGGCAATCAGCCCAAATCATGATAATAATAAATAATTTTCAGCCAAATACACAGTAAAATCATCAATCGGGATGGACCCAGCCACAATCCCTAGTAGTAAAAGACCCCACGCTCATCATCGAGCGCGTGCGTCACCTCAATATAGCACTACGATGTACAATCCAGGGTTTCAAACCCTCAGAACATCATTTACAATCATTACTCACCTCGAACCAGCTAAATCCCTAGCCCGCGATGCCTTTGCCTTCGAATCGGCCCCATGCCCGTCGAATCTATCCAAAATCAGAACTAATATGTCACAATACGCTGAGGGAACGAAGCCCAAGCAAAACAATCGAAAAAAATACTAAGAAATAACAAAATTAGCAAAACTCGAGCCCCAAGCCCACTTTTCGAAGCTCAGAAATTTTCACATCAACGGGTTCCTTATCTCCCAACGAGTTCACCCATACAAAAATTATCGAATTCTGACATCGGATTGAGATCCAATTCTTTAACTCTAAACTTAAGGATTTTTCACAGATTTTCCAACTTAAATCAACAATTAAATACTAAATATAGTGATATACTGGAGTAATTTGGCCAAAGTTTAGTTAAGAACACTTACCCCGATGTTTCCCTTGAAAATCCTCCAAAAATCGCCTCAAAATTCGCTTCAATCCGAGTTCTATGGCTCCAATTATGTTTAAGATGGCCAAAATCTCCTCTTTTAAGAATTTATCCAAGAAAGTCTCCTTTGGATATAGTTTTGAGGTCGATTTTTGCTGTGATTTAGGGTGATTTGGAGGTGTTTCCCTTAGATGGTAACGATAGTGGGTCTTGCATGGCCAATGGGCACTGATTTTTATTTATAAAGGGTCAAAAATGGGACAAAAATGCCCTAGTTGGGTTTAAAATGCGACCGCATATCCAACATACGGTCCGCATCTTCGCTATGGCCATCGCAGATCGTAACCCTAGCCTTCACCGCAGTTCAGTGTGAAGCATGATTTGCGGTCCACATGTCAAAATGCGGTCGCATTTTTTACGTTGATTTTTGCCCAGAAATCTGTCTTGATTTGAGGTCTTAGTGTGGTGGATATGCGGTCCGCATTGTGAAAATGCTACCGCATTCTTGACGTCATTCTTTGCCCAGAAAACTGTCTGGGTCTGCGATCTAGGTGTATGGTTTGCCGCTCGCATACTGGGTTTGCGATAGCATATCCCGCTTTTGCGATGTCTCTTTACTCTTTCACAAAATTACAGCTTCTGGTTTTTCTGCAACTTTTCCAAGGGCGAAACAGTCCGTTTAGCCACCATAAACTCATCCGAGGCCACTGGGACCCCAACCAACCATGCCAACATATCCCATAACATTGTTCGAATTTGTTCTAACCTTCGGAACGCTCAAACAACCTCCCAACACCAAATTCCCGTCGGATTCAAGCCTAAGAATTTCAAAATCTTCTAAGTTACTCTTTTAATCGAAAACCCAATGAGACTATGTCCGAATGACATGAAATTTCGCACACACATCCCAAATAACATAACGAAGCATAATAAGATAGAAATGGGAAAACGAAGCGGCGACTCATGAGACGACTGGCCGGGTCGTCACTTAACTTATATTATGTTATGTTCACAATAGAAAAAAGTTGGATGCTATTTTTGAGTTTGTCGTACCATATGATCCCAAGGGCTCATGACATCTAATGTCATGTTCACAACTTGTGACCTTCTAACATATTTTCTATCACAATAACTCGAATTCCTCATACTAATGAAGAATGAAATTCTAAAAGGTTCCTCACCTAATTTTGGTGAAGGCTTATAGTAAATGTTATAAAATAAAAAAACTTATCTAACAATATAATGTATTTTTTCGATAAAAGAGTGTCGCTGGACATCCCTTGATTCAATGTGACTTCGCTACTGACTGACCTCTTGAGTCTAAATATGCCATACCACGAGCTTTGACATCATTGTATGTAAAAATTTAAAATGGTTACATAAAGTACACGTCTAGTTAATTAAAAAATTCGATCCAAATTGCTAGTATATTTTATATTCCCTTTAACTTTTGGAAATCTATATTTATATTTGTGGATGAGATACAATTATCTAGTAGATGAAGTCCACTTGATTTGATTGGCTCGCTTTAACTTATCATACCAAACAAATTGAATGTGTGACCATATAGATTTGATTGGATAAAGCAATACCAATTGAATAATTGGGAGCCTTTTATTTTCCTTTCCGATTGGTTGTGGTAGCCGTGAATTTTGTTTTTCTCTAAGCACCGGGTGAATTCAAAAATAATCAAATTTATAATTGGTAATTAAAAATAATCACAATTTTAAGAGTAATTAAAATTTAATCACTTTTCATGTAAAGATAAAATCTGAACAAAAATATTTTTAAAAATACAAAAATATTCTAACATAATATGTTGGAGTTCGAATTTTTTACATATGAACTTCCAACGTAATATGCTGAAATTTTATAATGTGCTGGAGTTCCATCATAATATGCTGGAAGTTTATATGCAGGAGTTCTATAATCCTGTATATTATGCTGGAACTTTCCGTGTGCTAGAGTTCTAACATAATATGCTGGAAATTCAAAACGCATGAGCTCCATAATCCAGCATATTATGCTAGAACTTTTCGTGTTTCAGCAAATAATGACTATTTTTTAATGACTTTGCAAATGTTGACTACTTTTCAATTTATAGTCCGAAAACTGACTAGCCCAGCACTGGGTATCGGAAACGTACTATTTTGATTAATTCGAATACACGTCATCTAAATATTAGAGTAAAAAAATTATTAAAAACATTTAATTAAATATTAATTAAAAACATTTAATTAACAATACTCAAACTCAAAACATTTAATTAAAAATCATTTCAATACCGACATCACAATGTCAGTTTCATTAAACATTGAAAAACTACAGTATATCCAAATATATTAAATTTTTTTTCCTTTTTGGTCCAATATTTGACACGTTAACACAAATATAGGTTAAAAACATTTAATTAACAATACTCAAACTCAAAACATTTAATTAAAAATCATTTCAATACCGACATCACAATGTCAGTTTCATTAACATTGAAAACTACAGTATATCCAATTATCCAAATATATTAATTTTTTTCCTTTTTGGTCCAATATTTGTCACGTTAACACAACAAATATAGGTTCTTTGACGTCCAAGGAATCAGTTAACCTATATCGTTCTGACAGGTGAAAAAACAAGTACCTTAAGATTAGGCCACCTGTTCAAATATGTGTTCCATTTTCAAACGTTTTCTTGTTCCTTCATTCATACCCTTTACTTTCCACCATTGAAGAAAAGCAAAGAACCCTTTTTCATATTCCCAATTTCCAATCTCAGGTCCAAATTTAAACTTCCAAAAAAAAAAAGAAAAAATCAAATACATCAAGAATTATAGGGAAAAATCCATGGCAAAAGTTTTTATCCCATCACCTTTGAATTATAGGGATTTTTCCAAGAAATCGAAAGGTATAAACCCCAATTCAATTGGGATTTCATTATCAGCTAGTAATAATTTTTTTGGTCGTAAAATTTCCCTAAGAGGACCCTTGAGCATGCCCAAATTCAATATAAGAAATCCCAGATCAGCAGCTGCCAGTGCCCAGGTTTGTTTTCTGATTTCTGGTTTTATTGTTCGAGGAAATTTAACATACGGTTCATGTTCTTGTATGCTTGGAATTTTCTGGTCAACGTATACGTGGTTAAATCCTTTATTTTAATTAGACCAGTTTTTTTGGTGCGGCTATTTTTGGAATTACCAGTCAATAAATATGTAAAAGTTTCTTCTTTTTGCCATGAAATTTTGTTAAAGAATCTATTTTGGAGCAGAATTTTTCAGGTCAAATTTAGGGCATGATTGATTGAGATTATTTCACTCGATTTAAACTATTAATCAGGAACAGTGGTGACTCTAGAAAAATTCAGTTCTATAATAATAGGCAATTGATTAGATGAAACTAATTACTTTTAATCCCTTATCTAAAATTACCAGAAACAGCTGTAGTAATCCAAATGAAAGAGGATCTTATTAACATTGAAGAACGTGGCATGAATGGCCATTTTGGCCGATTAAATAAAAGGCAGGCAGATGTACTAAGCTCCTCATGTGCTGGGTCCAGGGAAGCGTCGGACTACTATAGGCTCGAACCCGTGACCTTCGGAGAGAACAATGCATTTCACTTTTTTTAATCCATTTTGTTACTAATTTTGATAACTAATTAAATTGCTATTTACTTAAGTTGGATCACCATTACAGTATGTAATTTTTCTATGATCCTTTTCTTGTTAATTTGGCAGCCTTCATTTATAGAATATAGTAAGTTCAACTTTTTTCATCTCGTGATACATTTGCATAAAACAGATGAGCATTGGAATCAGGAAAGCTCCAAAATGGTGGGAGAAAGGTCTTCATCCTAACATGAAAGAAGTGACTGGTGCCCAAGACCTTGTTGACTCCCTCGTAAATGCCGGCGACAAACTAGTGATTGTTGATTTCTTTTCCCCTGGCTGTGGGGGCTGCAAAGCCCTTCATCCAAAGGTAATATATTCTTGTTGTCTAAACTGTTTGTTATATGTATTTGTGCATGTGTCTAAAGCCGAATAGAAAATCCATGAGTTACTCTTTTTGGGTTTGAAATAATGCTGCACTTTGTTGGCAGTCCATTTCAGTAAGATAGGATTAATGACTTTTGCCTTGGTAAAATTGGAAAATGCAGATATGTCAGTTAGCAGAGATGAATCCGGATGTGCAGTTTTTGCAGGTGAACTATGAGGAACACAAGTCAATGTGTTACTCTCTGAATGTACATGTTCTCCCATTTTTCCGTTTCTATAGAGGGGCTGAAGGTCGTCTCTGTAGCTTTAGCTGTACCAATGCCACGGTTAGTTTTCCATTGACTTTTATATGCTTCAGGTTTTTCTTCTGCTACAGTAATGTACTGCATTTTTGTTAATGACATTATATGTTGCTTTCTTTGTAGCTAGTAATGCTTTTCGTCCATCTCATTCTTCTGACGCATTTAGAATTTTTTGGATGGTTATTGGATCACAGTTATGTTATCTAAAATATGCATCGCGTTTTCTGCGTAATCTCTCTTCGAGCAGATCAATCCATTCTTTTGCTGGTTCTGTTTTATGGTTGCTTGCTTCTTTGCCAAGATGTGATTTATGATGAGTTTGCTTTTCTTGACATTATTGGAAATTAATGCAGTTTATTACTGTTTCCTTTTGTTAAAAATGATAATCCTCTTTTGGAGTGGTTTTCTAACACCTACCGCGATATTCTGGAGCAGATCAAGAAATTCAAAGATGCATTGGCAAAGTATGGTGCAGATTGTTGCAGCCTTGGACCAGCTAAAGGGCTTGAGGAGAAAGAGCTGCTTGCACTAGCAGCTAACAAGGATCTCTCTTTTGCTTACACACCAAAACAAGAAGAACCAGTACTTGTTGCCTTACAAGAAGATATGACGAACAAAACAAGCAGAACACCTTCATCTCATCCAAATGCATTTCCCCCTTTACCACTTCCTCTTCCCCTTCCTCTTCCCCTTGCATCAACTTCACATAAGGTGAAACAGAGCTCAAAGACTGAAGCTTGTTAAGAAAATTGACGTTGGCCTAACTCAAATCCAAAAGTTAGCTCATGATGTGAAAATTTTTCAAGACCATATAAGGAGAAAACCGCCCATTCCCTCAATCGATATGAGACATTCTAGCAACCCCTGGCACTCCCACAACCGAATATATGGAGCGTGGATTCTATAGCAAGGGGAGTAAATTTTGAGTAAATTGGAAAAGAGATGGTTCTAGCTCTAATATTAAAAAGTTGAACCTAACTCAAACCCAAAAGAGTAGCTCTTGATGGGATGATGCTCAGGAACATATAAGAGATAATAGTTCATTCCCCAACTGGTGAGGCATTCTAACAAAGCCTTTGCCACTTACTGTGGATGACACTAGTACATCTATTTTGTGTTTTCTTATGTATATAATGCTGTTGGAGAGGATATGAAAATGATATATGTACTATCAAAGATGAGATCTTTGTACATATGTTCTATGGTGTTTGGCCTCTATGAGTCAGAGCAACAGGGCGTTCCTTATCCCTGGCATTGGGCTTAGGTTCAAAGAATCAAGAACTGAGATGAAAAAATATCACTTTATCGTATTTTAGCGGTGGAAGTATTTATAAAATTGCGCGTCTTACATCTGACTACTTAATGTAAACACTTCTCCAGTCCAATGGAAGAAATCTTGGTTAAAACCGCTTATTATTTTGGGCTCTTCCTTTTCTTTCTTTTATTGAGATAGTAATTTGTGCTATTTGATTTGATGGATAGATATTTGGCAATGATTTGAATCCTTAAAACGCATTTTCAAGTAGCAAGTGTGACAATACAATTGAATTTCCCACAAAAGCAAATAATAAGCACCACCTTCCTTGCAGAACTTCAGAAACTAAATATGCATCAAATACTGGAGTATATCAACAGGCCATCTTGACGTTGACAACATTCAAGGAAACAGATAATAAACTGCTCACAATCCACTTCCTGGGAAGAGATGGATTTTGTACTGCAAAATCCACACATGGACCTCAATAAAACAGTATTGATATGGAAGTTTCACATAACCAACTCCAATTAGTTCGGATTTCAAGCATATCCTGCATCATCACCAAAGGAAGGCCTCGTATCCACAACTTTCAGCCATGATTTGCATCTGCTAAAGCTTGTAACTCAATTCCCCCTCAGCGTCAGGGAAAAGGTCAGGGGGAAGCTACATGTCTTAAAGCCTCGTCGAAAAAATACACTGCATTTATAGGTAAAATATTAGGTTTTAGAGATATATAACAGATTTTGAACACCTTTTGTCGGGGGAACTTTTTTGACGACTTTCATGTTGAACACCATTGGGGAAATTCTTAGCTTCGCCACGAGCAAAGGTAAGAACAGAATTCCGTCATCATGGCATCCAATAGATACACGGTCCACAAACAGGTAAAGGATAATCCAAAGAACATCAAAGACATCAATGTGGGACAGCTTTAAGGTCGAATCAACCTAATTACAAAGCCACTGTATCTTACAACTTGTACTACTACTCAGTAATCACGGAGTGGATGAAAAGCAAAAAAATTTGCTAGAGTTGTAAAGATAGAAATACAACGACATAGTTACACTCCCCAGCAACACATAATAAGTCTCCAATATATGCAGCTGTCCAAAACTTAGATGCAAGCTGTCCAATATATGCAGATGCATTAAGACTGTTAAAGTATTGTCATTGATATACTAAGTAAAGCTAAATGCTGCCTTGGGCAATGCATCTATGTGAAGGCGATAAATAAAAGATACAAATTAGCATAACATTCCATATTTGGCATAAGAGTTATACCAGAAGACAGGTAACGCGATGCAACATTATGTACTTATCACGTTGTTTAATACTGGCAAAGACATAAATCTATGCTTCCGAAACAGGAATACCCCATATATAATTAAGAGGTGTTCACAAGTAAGAAGCAACTCTATCACTGAATCATCTAGATAACAGATTATAAATACAAGCTACTAGGAGATGCAGAAACAACTAAAAACTTAAATGGATTCAAGTAAATGCAACATCAAAGTTGAGCAAAACTAATGCAGATCTGAATGCAAAAGGAACGAGATATTCTGATATTGCGGCAGTATATGAAAAATAGCAGATCCTCTTCTACTAGATCAGATTAACATAAATCAGCTTAAAGAGTACTTAAATGCAAAATCAAGAAAATGCATGAACTAGAGCAAATAGCACATAAAAATTAAAACTTTTTTTGTGGGGTTTGATTTAAATGCAATTACTCATATAATAAATCAAGAAAATGCATTAACCACAGCATATATCACATAAAAATAAAAAAGTTTTTTTGTGGGGAAGTCCGCACAGCCTTCATCGCCAGTTTATGATTAGGCTCAGATAGCGGACAGTCTTCATCGCAGTAAAGCAGGGAAAAGGGGTTCTGAAAAATGGGTTCGACCGGCGAGAAAGAGATGTTATGTGCCGCCATAAACCCTATAAGAAATAGGGCGGTAGCTCTATCCCTACCTCCGCCGATTCCCATTCGCCGTCGCCGTCTTCGCCGCCACCCACTGCTCAGATAAGATCAAGTAGTTTAAGGTTAACCTAAATCCCCATCTCTGTTATATATAGTTTGTCTGATGAAACCTAATGGCCTCGTCTCTGTATGAATTTTCTAATATACCCCGCATAAATTTTCAATATGAATCCTAGATTTGCTTTTTATAGCGAGAAATTAACAAAAATGGTCCCTTATGTTTTGGGTAAGTTTAAAATAGTTTTTTAAATATGCCTTTGAATATTTTTGGTCCTTAAAATTTATCATAAGTGAGCACTTCTGATTTCACTTAAGTATTTGACTAGAAACACACACAAAAAAAAATAAAAATATATATATATATATATAAAGTACACCTCTAACTGTGAGTTTCCACTATCACCGGATAGTTTTGGCGGATGATTTTTAAGAACTTACTAAAAAGTTTCTTTGTTTTTCTACTTGAATATCATAATTCTTTAATTTGTAAAGTTTGAAATTCTCATTTGATGCTAGAAAATAGAATTTAATTGCCCGATATACTGTTAAAATCATTAAATGTTGATAATTTGTGCTTAAACTTTTAGAGACACGGTTCTTGGTGATTTACTGTAAAAAATCTCAAAAGTTCATTGTTGGACCTTAGAAAGTATTAAAAAAGATAAAGTGGTCCTTTTGATTTGGTGTTATTTGAATAAATCGATGATTGGGGATTGTGCGTATTGGTATTTGAAAGTTTTGTTTCAAATTTGAGATCGTTTAGAGCAAATTGGGGTGTTTTGATCGAAATTGAAGTTGTAAATTCAAAAAACACTTTGTTAAAACAACCCATAAAAAGTATGTCCATCTGCTAGATTTCGATGAATAACTTAACATATAGGTATACAAAAAATAGCATAAACTCTGCTGGCTCAATAGAGAAATCTTTAAAGAGCAGAAGTATGACATTCCAGCAGACTTCAATGAACAACTAAATAGATAGGTAGAGCAATAATAAAATCAACTATACCAGATTGGTAGAAATCTTAAGAGCAAAAGTATGACAATCCAGTAGACTTTGATGAACAATTCCGATAGAAAAATCCCTGAAGAGCTTGTGTGGGTCCTGGATTATTTTTTAGGCCATCTCCAACCATTGCCTCAATTTTCTCCTCCAAAATTGAGTAAATTTACTCTAACCATTACTTTATTTTTTACTCTAAAAAAGAATATTCCATCTTATATTCTTCTCGCTCTTTAATATTATATTATTATTTTAAATTTTATTTTATGTTCTTATTTCTGTTAAGAAAATTCTATCTTTTTTCTTTTTTACATATTCATCACATATAACTTAATATAAAATTATTTTATACCATAAAATTTTAAATACTATAATTTGTAAGCAAATACTATAGATTATATATATTAACGAATAATTTAAATAAAAGTGCAATCATTGAGATACAAGATAATTAAATACATATTACATTATGGTAAAATTCAGATCAAATATTACATAAATATTTAACTTTCGCCTCTAGTATGCTCCCATAAATGATCTATTAATGCATCACGAAGTGCAAAATGAGCATTTTTGTCCTTAATTTTTTTATGTCAAGCTAAAAATTGCTCAAATCGGTGATTTTCAATTTTCATGTATTTCCAATTAATGTATTTTTGATTTTCACTTTTTAATTTTAGCAACATCTAATATTTTATATTCACACCTTTCAATTTTAGCAACATCTAATATTTTATATTTGCGCCATTCATATTTTGAGATGATTATATATTTTTTGTACAATTATAACTTATAATAAAATTAACTTACAATTTTACATAAAAATAATAAATGCACGAAAATTAATTTATCAAAACTATACGCTGAAATTAAGATGTAAAATTAATATGATAAAGATATTACATAAATATAATTAAATATATGTAAAGAGATAAATTAAAAAAGTTAAATAATAAAAATAATAATAAAGTAAGGATGAATAGTAATGAAGGAGATAAATTGCGTCACTTCATATTTGAAGTAACACTATTCACCACTATTTTAAGGGCAAAAATAAGAGAGCATTGGAGTCCCATTTTGACAAAATAAGACTGCATTACGGAGAAAGGGGGAGAGTTGGAGATGCCGTTAGATACCATAAATTTTGGAACATTCTGTTAAGACCACCTCAAAAAAGTCCTTTTTGTGTCAATGACTCATATATTTAACGTAGTAGTTAGTACTTTGAACCTAGTCCAAACACAACTGATCATTTTTATTATTTTATTGGCATTTGGACATAAGAATTATGAAATTTCAAAAGAAAAAAAAAATTCAAATTAAAAATAGTATTTAAAAATTAAAGTTGTGTTTGGACATGAATATAATTTGAAATTATGTTTTATTTTTTTGTGAGTGATTTTAAATGATATAAAATAGCTTTTGGAGTTTTTCACATCTCAACAATCCCAAAATTCAATCTAAAGTGAAATTTAATTTTTTTAATGCCAAACTAATTCCAAAAAAAATAAAAAGAAATTCATGGCCAAAAAATGAACCTAAGACCATTTTTGTCATTTTATTGGCAATTCTGTTCCCCAACGGCAGTTGAGATGTCCTAGAAATAGTAAAAGCAGCTATACACTGAAAAATGAATATCCATAGCGTCACTCAAACCCTAAACACTCTCTCTCTCTCTCTCTCTCTCTCTCTCTCTCTCTCTCTCTCTCTCTCTCTCTCTCTCTCTCTCAGTTTCTGAAGGTCAGTCAGATGTTAATTCAGTTCTTTATTATGTGTTTATTGACAAATATTGCTAATTCGTGCTACT
>MCJB01050779.1:26627-40764 GCA_002018475.1 Nicotiana obtusifolia | reverse complement strand
GGGGGGGGGGGGGAATGTCTGGGTCTGAAGGAAACCTGGGGGTAGCCCCAAAACTAGCAAGGGCACTCGTGCCCTAGCAAGCCACCTCAACCCTACCGCCAAAGCTTGACTTTACTAAACAAGCAAGAAAGGCTCCTTCTATCTTATTAGTCAAGCGCTAACGAGCAAGAAAACAGATATGCTTAGTAAAGTCAATAGGCTCAGAATGTCTAAGTAATTCTAGTCGAAAGTAGTGAGTTCAATTGATTTTGTTCAACTTGTTCTGTTCGATTCGATGGCATTCCATGTATTAAGTTTTCAAGTTTCTAAAATTTGGGGTCAAGAATCAAATTTTAGATGCATGTCTATACTCTAATGTAACGTAGAAAGAAACACATTTGAAGATTCTTGGGTTTGACAAGAAAAATCGAATGTGCAATTAGTATATTTTGTAATCGTCACCTCTTTAGGAAAAGGGATTTAACTTTGACAAGGATTTGACGTGGTCTACACAGATTTGTTAAATAATTGCAAAGAAATTCAGAATAGGAGATAAAGGGAAAACTTTTTAATTTTTGTGATGATATTTGATTGAGCATGAAGTTTAAAAAAGAAAAAAAAATTTAAAACTTGTGATTTAAAATAAATTAAATTTTTTTTTTTGTGACTATAAGTTACACCTCATAAAATAAAATTTTTGAATTAAATTATTATTAAATATATAAATATTTCATTTTTTTAATTAACTACAAAATAAAGTGAGATAAATTGGGATGATTGGAGTAAGGGAGTAATATTTATTTGTTACATCAACTTCATTTTATTTTAGACCGTTTCGTTTCAATTTGATAAGCTTTAAATCTACGCCGATTTGGCAGCGTCACTCCCAACTATAATAACTACCAGGTAATCGCTAGGGTTTTTCAAAGCCAAACAAATCCCACATTTCCAAAATGTCATTTGATTCAACGCCGCCGGCAGTGGAGAAGCTCACCCTAAACGCCGCCACCGTAGATGAAGCCAAATTCTCCCAACGCGTCCCGATACGTTCTATCGTCGGCCGTCCCGACGGCGGAGCTGGACTCGCCGGAAATGTCGTCAAAATCGGCGGCTGGGTAAAAACAGGTCGAGAACAAGGCAAAGGTTCATTCGCGTTCCTCGAAGTGAACGACGGCTCGTGCCCGGCAAATCTCCAAGTAATCGTCGATGCTTCAGTTCACAAGCTCGGTGATTTGGTACTTACTGGTACTTGCGTCCACGTGGAAGGTGAATTGAAGGTACCTCCTGAAGGTGCGAAGCAAAAAGTTGAACTTCGCGTCCAAAAGGTTCTATCTGTTGGTACTGTTGATGCTGCCAAGTATCCGTTGCCGAAAACTAAGTTAACCCTTGAGTTTTTAAGGGATTTTGTTCATCTTCGCCCCCGAACTAACACGGTAATTATCTAATCTTATTTTTATTTTTGCTCCTCTCTTGATGTCCTATAATTTATTGGGCAGTTGGATTATGGATTTATAGGGATTCAGAGTTAGTGGATACGGAGTAGATTTGTTTGTTGAATGAGTTTAATTTTTATAAATACTGAAAAAATTTACACTATCAGGTCATCCAGAACATATCTACATGTAACCTCCATAAAAAGTGGAATTTGTAATCTTGAAAATAAGACAAATTATGTACTAAAACTGGTAAATGTGACCTGATAGTGTAAAAATAATTTACAACCTTGGTGGATATTAGTTAAACTCGTATTTAATTATTTATTTAAATGTGAATACGGTGGTGTGCGACAAGCATCGTACCTCCACTATTCCACTCCAATACATGGATAACTCTTAGACAGATGGAAAGAAATCACCTAGTTTTTAGACGGATTCATCTCCCTTAGTTTTCACTCTAATTGTTAGGCCACAGCCTTGGATGCAATTCAGTTCATATATAAAAAAGCTTTTGTATAAAAGATGTGGGCTTGGTTGAATGTTCACGTCCTTCTTGGGTTTAGCATATGAACTTTTCCATTCAAACTACCCCCTCTCATAATTTATCTCTAAGTGAGGTAGATTGTGGATTGTTCTCATATGGCCAAAATTTATGTTCAAAATTTGATTTTGCGTTGTCAAAAGTTTTCCATTACACCAGTATCTGTTTGCTGACGTACTGAATGGTGGATTACTTAGAGTATGCGTGTAAAATTATTTGATTTTAATCCAGCATTTTTCATTTTCAGATTTCTGCCATTGCAAGAATCCGTAATGCCTTAGCTTTTGCCACCCATACATTCTTCCAGAAGAATGGGTTTCTTTATATCCACACTCCAATCGTCACAACGAGTGATTGTGAGGGTGCTGGTGAGATGTTCCAAGTTACTACTTTGATAAACGAAGCTGAAAAATTGGAGAAGGAGCTGAAAGAGAATCCTGCTCCTTCAGAATCTGACATTAAAGCTGCTGAGCAACTTGTCAAAGAGAAAGGGGAGGCAGTTGCTCAATTAAAAGCTAATAAGGCGAGCATTGAGAAAAGTGGTGCCAGTATTGCGGACATCAACAAGCAAATCAGTGCTGCAGTTGCTGAGCTGCAAAGAGCTAAAGAGAATCTGCTGAAGTTGCAAGAGAGATTTAAACTGGGAGAAAGGTGTAGACTCTCTGCTGGTATCCCCAAAAAGGACGGAAAGGTTGATTACTCTGAGGATTTCTTTGCACGGCAAGCTTTCTTGACTGTGTCTGGCCAACTCCAAGTTGAAACCTATGCCTGTGCACTTTCTAGTGTGTATACTTTTGGACCAACTTTTCGAGCCGAACAGTCCCACACTTCTCGGCATCTTGCGGAGTTCTGGATGGTGGAGCCTGAAATAGCTTTTGCAGATATCCAGGTATTCATGTGGTAATTGCATCATGGTGTTATATACAATATTTCTGGAGCAAATTGTTTGGACAGTTAATACTTAGCAACCAGAAGTTTCACTGAGACAAATAGTTTTAAACTCTTGGTACAGGCCATTCTTATTAATGGTGGTTGAGAGAGTCCTTTTCATTCCACTATGTCAAGAGTTCGAGGCTGGTAGGCTGCCTTGACAAAAAAAATAGATTTAAACTCTTGGTCTCTTACATGATTAAATTTTGAGTTCAAATATTAAAATATGAGCTATACATGTATGACAATGAAGCAGAAAGATTATGTCAAATACTACATGTAGCAATCTCATGGAGTTTCTGAAGGGGTTCTTTTGGTTGGATTTCTTTAAGTTTTTCTTTTCATTAATCAAAACTTGTGTTCCTTTCGCAGGATGATATGAATTGTGCTGAGGCATATGTGAAATTTCTGTGTCAGTGGTTACTTGACCATTGCCTTGATGACATGGAATTTATAACTAAATTTATAGATAAAGATGCTTTGAGTAGACTTAGAATGGTTGCCTCATCGAACTGTTATCGAATAACTTATACAGAAGCCATAGCCATTCTCGAGGTAGCAGCCAAAGTGAAGAAATTTGAAAATAAAGTAGAATGGGGTATTGACTTAGCATCTGAACATGAAAGGTACTCCTTTTCCATTGTCTACTTATTGGATCTGCTTTGTATTCCTATAGCTATTCTGATTCATGATTTGCCTCGATAATAGATATTTGACCGAAGAGCATTTTAAGGCACCTGTTATTGTGTTCAACTACCCAAAAGGGATTAAAGCATTTTACATGAAGGTGAATGAAGACAAGAAGACAGTTGCTGCCATGGATCTGCTTGTACCAAAGGTAAGCTTTTTGGATCTGCTGGCATGCTGGAAGAAATACCTTTTGCTCTTTAATATATGTTTCCCTATACCATCCACCCATGGGCAGGTTGCATTTCAAAAATGTCTAGATGAATGATGCTTTGATGTAATTTAATGGCAAGTAGCTCAACTTGCTGCTGCTAATGCATATATCTCCTGTTAGATAATCAGCAAATGAGCTGAATGTCTGCTTGATCAAAAAAGTGAGCTGAATGTCTGTTTGAAATGGCATGGACCAATTTGAGGTGTTTTGTGCATGCAAATTCTTTTGAAACCTTTGGAATAGCTTTTCCAGTGTTTTTTTAAGCTTTTCAAGAAGCTTTTGCCGATTTTGAAAGGTGTTTTTAACCACATACTGATATCTTCAAAAAAAAAAAAGAAACAACTATCTACACCTTTTTGTTTCTCAAACCTTTTTTATTACTAAACTGAATCAAACACTGTTGCCCAATGGAATGAAGCCATGTCTTAGAGTTAGTTGGAGCAAAAAAAATCAGCTCTTTTTCCAAAAGAAAGAGATACAATGTACCTGCAGTGGCCCTAACACCCCCCCCCCTCCCTCCCCGCGGGCCCCTATCCAATTCTCTTTCAAGATCATGAGTAAATTTGTCTGCCACTGCTTGAACAAATTGTTTGCATTCCTTTGCAGGTGGGAGAACTAATTGGAGGAAGCCAAAGAGAAGAGGATTATGAAGTCCTCAGAACAAGGTATAACAAATTTGCTATCTAGAAGAGAGTTAGATTCTGTATCTGGTTCATATATTTGGTGATTAAATTCCAGCCACCAAAAGTTTGTTTGGCCTACTCTTTGTTGTCCTTAAGGTGAACTGGGATGAATTAACTTAAGGTAATTGCAATGAATTAGTGCTGGAATTTTGATTGAGATTTTCCATTTTTCAATTGCAGGATACTGGAGATGGGTTTACCACTAGAGCCATATGAATGGTATCTAGACCTGAGGCGCTATGGTACTGTAAAACACAGTGGTTTCGGTTTAGGCTTTGAGCGAATGATTCTTTTCGCCACTGGGATAGAAAACATTCGGGATGTCATTCCCTTTCCCAGATATCCAGGAAGAGCCGATCTCTAAATGAAATTGATAGTCAAGGGATACCTAGTTTTTTTGGAAATTATGATACCATTTTCTAGCATTGTAATTGTTATTACAATTTTCAATCAAATTCAGATACAAGAAACCTATATCATCTTAAAATATCTCGTAGTGAGGCATTTGGTGGCTCGGTTCATTTAACGTTTGCTTGGGTGCTGGCATTCTGGTTGCTTTGGTTTTGTTAGGTATCTCTCCTTAACTAGATGTTTGGATGGATGGTACACGTACATGTATCTTGATCGGCTTGAAATATATCTCTGTTTCTGGTAATGCTCTGCTACTTATGTATGTGATCTTTATTGTTTTGATTATACAATTACGTCAAAATTCCCAGAAGTTGAACAACATTTGATAGGATCTGTTAGCATATACAGTTTTAATTGTAACGCCTAAAAATCCACCACCCCTTATAGCAGTAGTTCTCTTTGTCATATTTCGAATCAAGGATGGGTAGAGAACTAACTATAACCTTGACTTTGATAATATGATTTCCCTACTAATTCAAAGAAATAAATTTTGTTAGTATACCCCAGCCATATATAAATGACACATTTCACTTTATTTAACTACAATTGTTATATCTAATCATAGTTAAATGCCATGTGTTTTGCACATATTATATAATACAAAAATACTTAATTATCATGTTATCTCTGTTATATTTTAGATCCAGTAAAGTAGATTGACGGTGAGTTTACTCCCAAAGGCCATAATTGGCCGTTACTTTCTTCTAAAAGTAGGAAAGCATTTCAAAAGGTTCATCTGGATTCGCAGACGACAAACCAAGTTAAGAGTAAATTACAGCTAAAAAAGATATCGTTTCTTTTCGATCGAAGGCATGTTTAATGATTGTTCAATAGTTTATTTAAGTATTTTCGATCAAAATAACTAGCAATATAAATATTTTAACATTAACAAAAAAACATTTGTCAAATCGGGTGTAAATATCCCATGGTGCAATTAAGTTTTTACCTAGAAAAAATTACCTCACAAGACCTTATATCAAAAATATTTATGGTGTGCTTCACACAACTGATATTAATTGTGTGAGGTCTCTTTTTATCTCATAAATTTGTGGATCCATATCTTACACTTTTGAATTTATAAAATTGTGAGATAAAAAAAATGACCGCACGCAATCAATTGTGTGAGGCGCACAAAATAAAAAGGTTCCTTATATCGCATATTTGCAGTTGACGCGTGTACATTTGTACTAATTGCAGGCCAAACTTCCCTGCAGTCAAATGAGCATTTGCCCCACAAGTACAGCAAATGGTCAACTTAACATACATTTCTCTCGTTCTTCTTTTGTTTTAGAGTTGCCAAATCTCTTTTGTTTTTCATCTCCCCCTTTTGATTGGTGGATTGAGGGGGCTGGCTCCACAACCTACCAGAAAGAAGATTGAAATGAACAATAAAAAGCATGAAGCAGATCAGTGTTGGTTCAAAATAAAAAGCAATTTTTTGGGAGTAAAAAAATCTATTACTAGTACTAGTATACATCATAAACGACCTTTTGAATGGTGCTAATTCTAACTACTAGTTTTAACTATCTTTCGTTCGTGATCGCTATTTTTTTTCTCTTCAAGCACACTTAAATCAATCAGAAAGCAATCTCTCCGCTTCAAAATCGAACGTGAAAGTTTCCTTTCATCCGGTTCAAATAGATATATCAAATAAGAAAAGAAGTTCTCATTTTCAAACTCTAAAAAATCCCAAAATAAAAAGATACAAAACTGTTTTGAGGGTCTAATGCCATTGAAAATTCTATGTCTAGAAAGTTTGAACCAATGTAGAGAAATGAGGCCTAGCGACGAACATCTTGACGCAAGAAAATCAGTCGTAATCTAAATTGTGCTTTAAATAAATATTGCAGTTTAATAACATTTTCTATAAGTATACAGAGAGGAAAAGTCCTGAATTTTTGAATAATAAAGTTAATTAACCAAAAGTGTCAAATGCATTATTGCTTTTTTCGATGGCGATATAATAGAATATCAGGGTTTTTAATATTAAGTATTCTCAGTTTGCTGTTTAAAAGCCTACAATCGTCTCAAGACGAGTCAAGAATAATAAATTTAAATGTATCATTTGCATTTAAATCACTTACTATACAATTTGCTGTTTTTGGTACTTCTTAGGGCTATACACAATACTTCAATATTGTTCTTTACGCGGTTATGTTCTTTGATTTTGTTAGGAAGAAAAAGTATTACTCCCGCAGTCCCAATTTATACGGCAATATTCGAATTTAAGATATAAATGGGGCCCGCTTGTCTTAGTGAGCTCGAAAAAGAGTTTGCAAATTGATCAAAAGAAAAATCTACTTCAACCGATATGCCCTTAGGCACGACCATACATAAGATAGAAATCACACTGAGAAAGAGAGGACAATTAGCTAGAGTAGCGGATGAGATAGGAGCAGAGTCGTTCAAAGAACCCTTCCCTTTCCTTGCTGCTCGCGCTAAATTTCAAGAATTAAAAAAGTTTTTCATTGAATGTAATTTTTTATTTGCCTTTTAAATATATTAAAAATTATTAATTATTGTGATTTAAAATATTTTTTATGTAATTTTTAAATATGTAAAATTTTAAGTTAAATATCTTATGTTCGAAATCATGGTCAAAATTAAGAAATTTGACTTTGATATATTAATTATATAACTTTCAAGAGGTATTGTAACCCAAGAATAGAGGTGGCTCAATGTAATGAGAGGCCCAAGGCAAAAACTAAAAATATGGCCTTAATTCTTTTGATAAAATTTAAATGTATTTGATTTGATGTTTTAACTTCTTAAAATGTGAAGTAGTTCATTATATTTTTCAAATTGTTTTTTAATTGGCAATATGTACACCGATTTATTTAATATTTGTAGAGTCATAATTGATAGTAGGTAAGATTTTATTGATTCATATTTTGAAAAACTTTTCCAATTAAGACAACAAATATAAAACTATAAGCCATCTATTTTTGTTAAAACTTTAATACTTCTCACCTGATTGAGTATATCAATATGATTATATATATATGTATATATATATTCTATTTGTGCATTTCTCTTAACACTTTTAATTCCAAAAGTAAGCTGAAATTAATAATATCATAATGATGATCATTATGTTCCAAATAATATTCAAGATTAAGACAACAAATTCAATTGTTATCTGTCTAATTAACTTACAATGGCACTAAATGGATTGAAGTAAAAATTATACATAGCTAAATTGGAATGAATTAAACAAAATAAGAAGAAAGTAATAAATTGGCTCTAAATGTTTCTTCCTCAAAACAAAATGAATTGGCTGCAACTTTCAAGTTTCAACAGAGTATTTCTATCAATAATATAAAATGCTACAACTTTCACTTGCATGTGTTTCAATCATATTGACTGGAATAATTGAAAAGATTTTAGTTTTCACTAATGATGAATAATAATTTTTAAAATTTATATTTAATATGGGTAATTTTGAGGCCTTACGATTTTAGGTAGGAATGTCAATGGATATTTGAAAATTGACTAAACCGATTGAATTGTACTGCATCGAATCGATTTTTAGATTTCTATGAATAAAATCGTAGGTTTTTATGTAAATCTACAATCGTTCCGATAATCAGGGCATGTTTTTTATTTTATGAAAATAAACCAAAAAAAATATTGAACCGTACAGAATAAATTTACATGTGAAAAATATCTACGTTAAGTTTAAAAATAATAATTAAATTTTCCTTTGGGCCTAGGAATTATGAATATTGTTACAAACTAATTTGTAATTAAAATTATAATCCTAATTCCCGAACCTAATATGCTACTCCTACTGAAACTAAATTATTTCTAACATATTCACTAGCAAAGTATATATTCTAGAGGTTATGAGTAGCAAATTATTATATATTGAATATGTTTACTTTCGTATAATTTAGATTTATCTTCTTGAATATTTAATCTTCAATAAACTTTATTCATGAGTCCCAGTTTAGTTAATATTTTTCTACTCGTGTGATTTATCTTTTCTTTGTCGTTGCTTAGTTTCTTTTACACTGTTGTAGAGTAGTTGATGGATCTATACTCTAGCCATCTTTCATGTTTTCTTAATTCATCACCATTTAAACAGTAAATTTGTCTAGAGAATTTTTGCTAAGTCCTATAAAAATATGTATGTTATGACATTCTACTTTTACTAGTGATTTTTATATGATATTTAAAAAAATATCGAAAATGAACCGAATTGTACAGATATCGAAGAGAAACCGAAATTATTGAGACGGTTTCGAAAAGTCTAAATTTAATTATACATAATAAAATTACTAAAAAATTAATATGGTACAAATTTTATAAAATAACCGATCGAACCGAACTATTGACACCTCTAATTTTAGGGACCTAAGGCTATTGCCTTACTTGCCTTAAGGTAAAGCCGGCCCTGCCCAAGAAAAAGAGATTTATTTTAAAAAACTCATGATTTTGGACTATGAGTTAATAATAATAGTTAAGTTTTATATTATTATTTTGGAATGGTTGTATATGCAATAATCTTTTCGACATTTAGAGTCCCATAAAAGTTGTCCAAGCAGAAGAGAATAACTTGTATGGTCAAAGGTGTGTGAAACAATTTTTGCTTTTCTTTTCATTTTTCACTTTCATATATAAAATATTATTTTAATTCGTTAACTTTCGTTATTTTCAATAATTAAAATTAAGAATGCATATTTGATTCAATTAAAGGTTAAATGTATTAACTGAACAATACAGAGACCAAAATCAGCATAAGGCAATTTTTTGAGGTGTACAATTGTTATTATTTTTTCTTTTTGGTTTTTCACCATGTGTTTGGTATTTATTTTTAGAATCGATTAATTCATATTCACACCCAAAAGTCCTACTTCAAAGGATAAAGGCGCTCCTCATTAAATATAATACTATTTAATTGGCTTGAACTCGTGATCTTCTAGTTGAATAAAATATTTACTACTCGGCCACAATATTTAATTAATAACTAGTGTTAGAACACGCGATGCGCGGATAATTTAATAGAATATTAATCTTATAAAATTATAATCTAATATATCATATTATTTTAATAAATATTAGTTGCTATTTTACTATTTAATGTGGTGTACAGTAATATGACAAAATCTATACAAAATCAAAGGATACACATTATATAGTAACCAAAAAAATTGTTGTTCCTTAATTATTCCTTACTATTATTAAATTAGCAAGTACTTAGTATTATACATTTACTAATATGACTTTTTATTAACTTGTCAATTGGCTTAATATTTTGATACTACTTCTCTTTAATATAAAATAGATATATATTTTCTTGCTCTAAAAATATTTTTTATTTTTGTTAGACTTATGTTATACTATTCAAAAATTCTCCAATTGTCTAAATTTATCAATAATTTTCTTGAGTGTTATTTATTTATCTTTTATTTATTAATTAATTCAAAATATAAATATCATAAAATTATCTTTATTCCCCTCTTTCGTACATTCTATTATATTGTAATATTTGATTTGTTTTCACATTTTGTATTTTAATAAAACTTTAAATAATGTAATTTTTTTTACTAAATTATAATTTTGAGTTCATCAAAAGTATAAAAGATATAAGCCTTTTATTATTTTTTTATAAAAATCCTATCAATATTTTTAATAATTATTAATTTGTGTTATATATATATATATATATATATATATAGATATAAATATATATATATATATATATACATGTATAATATACTTATCTTATGTATAGTATCTTAATAGTATCTTTAAATTTGTAGTTTTTATTATGAAATTATGAGTTTTATTTATTAACTAAAATTTCCTACATTATAAATTTAATTAGTAAATATATTTTTAAGCTATCGCTTGAATTATTTATGTATTCTACTTTTATGACTATTTTTATTATGATTTTAGTTTTGTGCATAAGTACGACTTTTCTCAATATAATTCTAATTATAAGTCTTATATTTTTATATTTTTCCATAAATTTATATTTTATTTCTTTTTTTGTTCCTTGCTTATTTAATAATTTATTTGAACGTTTTTATCATAATTTTAATCTAATCTCAAATTCAAATCATCATTACCTTCTATTTCTAATTTTAAATATTTTTGAATTTTTAGTTATTACTATTATGTTACCTAATATATAATATTTCTAACTGAACAGTACATAGACCAAAATCAGCATAAGGCAATTTTTTGAGGTGTACAATTTTTATTATTTGTTCTTTTTGAATTATCACAATGTGTTTGATACTTGTTTTGGGAATCGTTAATTCATATTCTCACCCAAAAGTCCTCTTCAAAGGATAAACCGCTCCTTATTAAAGATAATACTATTCTAATGGCTTGAAGCCTTGAACCTTGACCTTCTGGTTAAGAATAAACTATTTATTACTCGGCCACAATCTTTAATTAATAATTATTACTATTAATTTTCCTTAGGCAAAACAAATAATGGATTACTTTTATATTTTTCCCATAACCAACCCATGGGTTTGGAATAAAAAAGAGACAAAAAAATCCAATTTATTCCAGCCCGTGATGACAAAACGTACAACTTTCTTCCATCTTTGCACCTCTCTAATTTATTTATTAAAACAATTGATTGTTGTAGCTTTAAATTTAATTTGGAATTATATTTGGAAATTAGTTTTAGGTTGATTTGTAGAAAACAAACAACATCTTTGCATTTACTTAATTTTAGAGTTGATTGACTAAACATATTTATTTATTATAAAATTTATCTTCAATTAGCTGAAAAGCAACAAAAAAGAAATTTACTTTTTGATTACTAATCGAGTAAAGAGATAAGGGAAAAATATAATGATGAGAAGAGACAATTCAGTCATAATGCATGTCCGAACAATTTAAATAAAAGATTAACCTAAAAATACGTAACGTTAGTCTTATTAAGTGGGAACCACTAGTGATCCAATTTGTTAACCAAATCTACAACTAATATGCTTTTGTTCAAAATCTCACATTTTAAATTTCTTTATTTTCATAGCCGAATTTAAATGTAAACTATTTAAGCAGCGACATATGTGAGTATGTAGTTGCATAGATTACTTATATATACCGAAGAAGCACATAACATGCATAATTTATATAAAAAATAAGCAAAATTATCAAGAGAAATTATAATGTCATATACTGATACTGTTCATCTGTTGCTAGGTTCAAAAATGACGTCAGGTGAAAGTGTTGCTATGCCCATTAATGAATAGAATGATCCTTCGATCTTCTTTTGATTTCGACGGCCGGCACAGATCTAGAAATCCGCCTACTATTACTATGACAAAAATCTTTCCCATTAATTCCTTCGCCACTTGAAAAGTAAGTAACTTCTCTTAGTGCCAAACCTTGAGTTGAATTAATTGTGTCATATACTACATTTCATCAATAATGATTCATTAATGTCCACTTATTTAAATTACAAAAAGATCTAGAAGGGCCAATCCCACCACCAAATATATATATATAACCCTGAATCCGGTCGTGATGACGCCTCCCGTGAAAACAAGGCCAGCCAATTTAACTAAAATCTCATTTTAAGCAGTTAATTAACAAGAAAATAATATAAGCATGACTTAATAGCAATAATTCGCGGAAATATAGCTAACTATAATAGAAACCATCCCGACACAGCCCAAACCGGGGTGTCACAAGTCATGAGCAACTATGGATCTTGATACAAATCTACTAAATACAATATCTGGCACAACTGTTGAAAGAACATAGAAACAATAAGATAAGGGATATACGGGGCTGCGGACGCCAACAGCTACCTCGTAGTCTCTAAATCACCGCCTAGACGAGAGGAGTCAGCACTCCGGAGCGGAACCAATAACGCCTGAATCTGCACACATAGTGCAGGGAGTAATGTGAGTACTCCGACCCAGTGAGTAATAGATATAAATAACGACTGAAAGTAAGAAAGCACGTAAAGCGCAAGGCATTCTATAAGGAAGCAATAGAACATCATTTGAAAACAGTAAATCAGTGAGAAATCAAGTAAAATCTGGATCAACAATTCCGCCCCTCGGGCAATATCGCAGAACAGTACCAGCCCCTCGGGCTCAAATCTCAGAACAATACCAGCCCCTCGGGCTATTACATGGAACAGTATCAGCCCCTCGGGTTATATCTCACATCACAATGGGTACTCGCGCTCAGTGGGGTGTACAGACTCCTGGAGGGGCCCCTTACGGCCCAAGCGCAATATCAAGCCACCTCGTGACATCAAATCTAGGCCCTCGGCCTCATATCAGTCAAGCCACCTCGTGGCGTATATAAGGTATCTCAGGCCCTCGGCCTCATATCAGTCACAAAGCCACCTCGTGGCATATAAAGTATCTCAGACCCTTGGTCTCATATCACTCAGTATATCCTCACATCTGGCCCTCGGCCGCACTCAGTCAGAAAATCATCACAAGCCCCTCGGGCATAGTAAAACAGTAGTTCTCAGCCCAAAAGCATCATTAAAATATTATTTAAATTGCAAAACTGAGTAAAAGTGGCTGAATTGTAAAACAGTAAAAAACAACATGCCTGAGTTCAAGTAATAAGTCAAAATAGTGAGGAAACAGTGATAAAAATCCCTGAAGGGTTCAAATAATTGGCACGAAGCCCAAATATGGCAATCCGCCCAAATCATGATGATAACAAATAAGTTTCAGTCAAATACGCGGTAAAAATTATCAATCCGGATGGACCAAGTCTCAAATTTTAAATTTCTTTATTTTCATAGCGAATTTAAATGTAAACTATCTAAGCAACGACATATGTGAGTATGCAGTTGCATAGATTACTTATATTTTCATCAAAACTATTGTAGCTTAACAAAGTAAATCGCTTGTTATTCAAAAAATAATCTGTACTAAAATATATTTAACCCAATAGTAAATTTACCGAAGAAGCACATAACATGCATAATTTATATAAAAAATAAGCAAAATTATCAAGAGAAATTATAATGTCATATACTGATACTGTTCATCTGTTGCTAGGTTCAGAAATAGCATCAGGTGAAAGTGTTGCTATGTCCATTAATGAATAGAATGATCCTTCGATCTTCTTTTGATTTCGACGGCCGGCACAGATCTAGAAATCCGCCTACTATTACTATGACAAAAATCTTTCCCCTTAATTCCTTCGCCACTTGAAAAGTAAGTAACTTCTCTTAGTGCCAAACCTTGAGTTGAATTAATTGTGTCATATACTACATTTCATCAATAATGATTCATTAATGTCCACTTAT
>MCJB01050779.1:0-26300 GCA_002018475.1 Nicotiana obtusifolia | reverse complement strand
AAAAAATATATATATATATATATATATATATATATGACATAGTTTATCATTATTTATTGGGGTGTTTTTAATATTTTATAAAGCACCTTTTTTTTTTTTTTGTATTTCGGATATTTATAATATTTAACTGTAATCCAGTATCATAATAGACAAACTTATAAATTCATTATTAATTGATTTGTATCTAATCCAAATCGTAGGGTGGTAAGGCAAAAACGAGTCATTTGCCCTTTCACTCTTTTCCCTCCCTCCCATGCCAAAGTCATGTGTACGAATTTAGTGCCAAAGAATTGATTTTAGAACCATAAAATGTGAGGAAATAGTCAAAATTTTCTCATCATTAACTCGAGGTCTTAAGTTTGAACCATAAAAATTAAAAAAAAAATTTGATAGGAAGCACGTTAGACCTCTATGTGCCTATGAGCCTATCCATGGATTCGAATTAGCCGAATCAATGAGTTTTTAATACATTTAAATAAAAAAAGGAAGTAATTGATTTTGAAAAAAAGATGTATTTAAATTATTTCTTCTAGATCTACACTTTTGGAAAATAATTAGTAGTAAGACCTAAAATACTGCAGACTTTTCTATATAGTCAAAATTACGAGAAAGTTCTAATAAATATGTTTAATTGCTTCTAAACTTATTTCAAAACAACTGAAAATAAAAACAAAACCAATAAAAAAAAAATGAAGAAGACTGGACACTGTTTGGCCATAACGTCTGATTAGCCAATATACATTTTAAAAAAAGGAGTTTGTTAAGGAATCCGTAGGCTTAAATATAAAAAGGGGAAAGGGGGACAGAATATCGAATAATGTTGGTTTTGGGTTGAAATAAGCTAAAAAGTCTAATGTAAACAAACAAATATTGTTGCTTTGAAGAACCAAGTATTGATCTTCTTTTGGTTTAGAACCAAACCTACAAATACACTAGTTAGGTTAAGGTCTTAACGGGTCGTTTGATAGGCTGTACTAAGTAAAATAATCTCTGTATAAAAATTTAATCCGTCCAATATAATGTTTGGTTGCTCAATTCAATTTATGCATACCTAATACATGAATTACTTATACCTCATAGGAGGGCTTAGCTAATACCAAGGAAACCAAGGGAATACTAATCCCTGCATTAACTATACCTGGATAAGACCCTAAAATTACTAAACCGCCCCTCAAACTCTTTTTTAAAATTTCTTTATATACAGAAAGAAGAATATTCAAGGGTATAATTGTAAAGAAGATTTTGTACAGTTTTAAACCAAACACAAGCTTAGATTATACATTGCATAGTTAATTTTTAATACAATGAACCAAACACTTGATAAAAACTAATTTCAGCACTACAATTCCTGCATTACTAATACCTGCATTACTAATTCCTGCATTACTTGTGTTCGTATCAAACGACCCTATGTCTTCTTCTTTGTTTTTTTATTGCCTAATCTAAATGTACGATGCTTTCTTTGCTAATTATATTGTGCTTAAGCATGCTTAGATTATTTACTTACACAATTGTTGTAAATCAATGAATACATTCAAGCCAAAAATACTTTATTATAACAAAATTTAACTCAAAGTTTTCTAAACCATTTTATTTTGTAATCCTTGAGTCGCCCTCGTGTCATTAACCAATTTATATTTGAATATTTCTCATTCTGCTTTTGTTGGATTTTTTAAAGGTTGTGAATAGTAAATAGAAAAGTACCTTTTTGATTGTACTTCTCTATCTCATTCTTTCATTGCCTGTCAATACATAGACATTATTTTAGATTTTTGACTATCAAATTTTCAAAAGGTTTATGCATATTTCTAAATTAAATAGAATCTGTATCGTATGAGTTATTCCGTTATTTGAGTTCGTCGAAATTCTGTAATTTGAAGTATCGCTATTACATAGTAGTTTCTCGCTCTATCTTGAGAGAATTAATCAAAATACGTTAGGCAACAGTGAGGGGATTAAATTGATTAACGACACACAAGAAAATTATGTGATCAAAATTATTTGCATTTTCTATTCTAACCTTCTGTTTTCTAATTTTCTGAACACAGTGTAGTAACAACTTTAGATATACTTTAGGAACTATGCATATAACTTACAGAAAACATGCAAAAACAAATTCACACGAAGGCATAACATAACATATAGTTGTATGTTATATTTATCTATGTATAAGACAAAGGCAAATATGGAGTATTAAGCCAATAAGTGTTGAAGTATAACCACACTCATAATTCTTGTATAATAATATGTAAAAACTAAAAAGATTTAAAAATATTTTTAATATGTGTGAATATATATTCCAAGTAGGAGGTAATTCCTCTGAGATAGTAATTTTTTTGGTAGAAAATATTTTATCAATTTAATGGATTTATTCGAAGTAAATTCATATTAGTTAGGGCAGTGAGTTTAGATCAAACTAATAATTTTTGAAATATTAGATGATTAAGGGAAAATGAGTTTGGAATAAAAGGGTAACTTGGTGTACGAAGTTGTCGTTATGTGCGGGGTTCGGGAAAGGATCGAAGCAGAAAAGTCTATCGCATGTAACCTTACTTTATATTTCTACAACATACTATTTTCATAGCTCGAATTCGTAATCTCATGATCGCAAATAAATTTTGCGCCAGATAAAAAAGATAAATATGTTATATCTACATTTACTGTAAATAGATAATCAGATATAGTACATTAGATTACACTAAATACAGAATCAGATACAGCACAGGTACCGAAGTAGTAATACAGGGCTCCATACAACACACAAATACACACACACACACAGTCCTCCGCCCACTCATTATTAGTATTTCATTTCATTCAATCAAATTTCCCAAAATCCAAAATTTTGCTCACCGAATGTAACGTTACTTCATCCTTCATTCAATCTAAACACACCTTATCATCCCCATATACACTAAACACCAAACCAGCTTTTTTTCTCCTCCTTTTTTTTTGACAGATAAGATTTTTCCTTTTCTTTTTCTTTGAACTACCCCATGTGGTTTCCTGTTGATTTTATCTAAAGATCTGATTTTGATCGGCGATTTGAAACCCATTTTTCTTCCTTCAAATGTGTTGATTTTTGTTGTATTTCTCACCGATCCTTTTTGGGTTTTGCTGTTTTTGAGGTAAGGTTTTGATTTTTTCTATTTTTGTATGATTTTCTTGGCTTTTCCCTTTGTTGGGTTGTTTTGTTTCTGTGGAAATGTGCCTAGAATGCTGAGTTTTTGTTGCTTGTTTGATGATCGGTTGAGTTACATGTGATGTGATGAAGGTGATCCATTTGGGTTTTCTAAATTATTTTTGATTATAATTCATTGTATTGGAACTTTTTGTTTGATTGGTTTGATTTTGTTTAAATTTATTCCAATGATGTTGTTTCCCTTTGTAGTTTTTTCTTGATTATATAGTTTAAAGCTTTCATTTTGTTGGAATCAAGCCCCTAGGATGTTAATTTTTCTGTTGAAGTTTAATATTATTTAATTTTTGATGTGTATATACTTCCGGTGTCACTTCTTGTTTTGAGATAAAGGAAGGTTCGTGAAGCTTTGTAATAAATAGTGAAGTAGATAGATGGGAGATAGAAAAATATAAGAGAAATGAACTAATTATAGAAATATAGATGTCACACTTATAACAGTAAAGATATCCTTATCTGCATAATCTGGTCATTTTTTAGTATGAGTTCAGAACTTTAGTTTAGAACTTTTGGGAATTAATGTAAAGATCATGTTTGATACATGGAAACTGTCATTTTCCTAGATGCTGGTGTGTTGAGTGCCTCGTCTTTTTGTTTATGGTTTCTATTTGAAGTCCACAATGTTGTTAATACAGGATTCTTGCATTCATTGTTACTATTGTGTTTACCACCAGATTTTCTAGGCAAGGTGGGTGAACCGAGTTGAGTGTGATTTGCATGGGTGATGATGCCAGAGTTGCGTAGTGGAGCAAGGAGATCAAAACGGCTTGGTGATCTCCAGCCTGCCGCCCCTCAACCTGTTGGCCAAGAGGAAAACTTGGTTTTGCCGCCTACTCAGAACAGAGGCAGAAGAAGAGGTGGTGGTGGAGGAAGAGGAAGGGGTAATGCTGCAACGGCTGTAGGAAAAGGGCCTTCAGGGACGACACGTGCAAGGCCAAGTGGTGGTGGTAGGGGTAGGGGGATTAGGTTGATAGATTTGGACCCAGAGACGCCGTGTGAGGTTCTTCCTCAAGCTGCTCCTGTTGGGGTTGAGCCAGCGTTTAATAGAATTGAGGGTGCTGCAGATAAAAATATTGCAATGGATGGCGGCGGAAGTGCAGACAAAATAATGGGAGTCGAAGAAGAATCAAGCACAACTCCTGTACCTGAGAGGGTATCGTCCTATTTGCTCTTAAGTCTCTTTCCATTTGTGTTCTATTAACTTTTGCCTTGAAAATTCCTCCAGCTGCCTAGGAAATACCTTGACATCATTAATGACAATGTGTAGGCTAAATTTCTGAAACATCGTATATCCACTCTCATCGTAAATAGAATTTTTAGAAGAATTCTTGTGTATCTTGATGCAGGTACAAGTGGGTAATTCTCCTGTATATAAAACAGAAAGGAAGTTAGGTAAGGGTGGATTTGGGCAGGTATATGTTGGTCGAAGAACAAGTGGGGGAACTGAGAGAACAGGACCAGATGCTGTTGAGGTACTGTCTATGACATAGTGGATCTTTTACGAGCCTTTCTGACATTATTTGGATTATAATACAGCGATAATGATTGTCACTAGGTTGCATTGAAGTTTGAGCATCGAAATAGTAAAGGTTGCAACTACGGCCCTCCTTATGAGTGGCAGGTGTACAAGTAAGCATGAATCCTTATTTCAGAACCTCTGATTTCTTTGTATTTTTCAGTCTTCAGATGTCTTACGTATTATCCAATTGTGAATTTTTTTTGCCTTGACAGCACCCTGAATGGATGCTATGGTGTCCCATGGGTTCACTATAAGGGTCGTCAGGGAGACTTTTACATCTTGGTAACTTTTGGTTTTCATCGTTTTCTAAAAGAATTTCTTGTTCTATCACTTTTGTGTTACTGATATTTCCTGGAAATATTTTCAGGTCATGGACATGCTAGGACCTAGCTTGTGGGATGTCTGGAATTCTTTAGGCCAGTCGTAAGTTTCCTACTTTTTCTGTTTGCGTTGATTTTCCTGCACATATGTAGGAATGCAGAACAAAACAATGTACCACGTATAACTTTTTGTGGGCATGCATATGCTGTAACCTGTAGCCTGTTTTTCTCTCTGTTTGATGATTATTAACTTGCAACAGGATGTCGCCGAATATGGTAGCCTGTATTGCGGTGGAGGCAATATCAATTCTTGAAAAACTGCATCTTAAGGGGTAACTGTTATCTCTCTAGCAATACATGTGTTATTTCATCATTGCGTCATGATATTTTCCTCTGGCATATCACTTTGCTTGATCGTTCACTTCCGTTTCACTTTCAGCACTCTAAACTCAAAAGTCAAGTAGTACCAGTGACCTATTTTTTTTCACATCTAATTTTTTTTTCTCATTTTAAGGTTCGTGCATGGAGACGTGAAGCCGGAAAATTTCTTACTTGGTCTGCCAGGAAGTGCTGATGAGAAGAAGCTGTATCTTATTGATCTCGGTTTGGGTAAGATGCATTATATTTTGATCTTTTCTGTTTATCGCTCTATCTTTTTCTTGGAGTGTCCATTTCATTTTCTTTCTCATTTATTGTAAAGCATCATTAATCCTGTCAATTTTTTATCACATGTTCAGAATTAACTCTGTCAGATCAATTCTGCTTGTGGGTCTACTACACCTGAAGAATACCATTTCTTTTCTTTTGATGTTAATCTTGAGTACTGTTCTTGATGATATCGTTCATTTCTGCAGCATCTAGATGGAAAGATGCAGCATCTGGTCAGCATGTTGAATATGACCAGAGGCCAGATATATTCAGGTTTATTCATTTGGAATGTAACTTAAATAATCTTGGGCATATAATTCAACAATCCTTTTGAATGTGGGCTCATATGTTTGCTTTGACAGGGGAACCATAAGATATGCAAGCGTGCATGCGCATTTGGGTCGGACGGGAAGTAGAAGAGATGACCTTGAGTCACTAGCATACACATTAATATTCCTGATAAAGGGAAGGTTACCGTGGCAAGGATATCAGGTTGGTTGTTATATGCTTCTGTAAGTTTTTGTAGTGGCTGAATTTTGACTTACGAAATTTTATAATTCTCTTGTATTTATTGTTTTGAATTGTGATAGGGTGACAACAAGAGTTTTCTTGTGTGTAAGAAAAAAATGGCCACTTCTCCAGAGTTGATGTGTTGTTTTTGTCCGGCCCCATTCAAGCAGTTCCTTGAGGCAGTGACAAATATGAAATTTGATGAGGAACCAAATTATGCCAAGCTTATCTCTTTCTTTGAGAGTCTTATTGAGCCAGTCACGTCACTACGGCCTATAAGAATTGATGGAGCTCTTAAGGTTCCTATCCATATTCATGCATGTATGTGTGTTTGCATGATAATATTGCTCCCCTACTCAGCTGTCACTTCTTGTCTAATCAGGTTGGGCAGAAGCGGGGAAGGTTGCTAATAAACTTGGAGGAAGATGAGCAACCAAAGAAAAAAGTACGATTAGGTAGTCCTGCAACGCAATGGATTTCTGTTTATAATGCACGACGTCCCATGAAGCAGAGGTACTTTGCTATTAATAAAAGTGTGATTATGAGTTTTGACATGCTCAGCTATTAATAAAAGTGTGATTATGAGGTTTGATGTGTCTGGCCATTATTATAATTCCTTAAAAAGGTGCCGTGCAAGTGCTTGACTTTTATTTTGTCTTGGATCTTATCAAAAGTATCCATCGAACTCTAGACATCCAAATAAAGCCTTTTAATGTTTTAATTAGTTATGCATCTAAGTTGCCATAAATTGCAGCTCTGACATTCCTATTTGGTGTGTTTCATAAATTTGGCTTGTATAGAAGTTCAAGTGGACTTGCTTGTTGCTTCATGTCATCTGTTTTTGTGTCCTTTCCCCAACTGGACATACTATATGTTTGAGAGATTACTTATTTTTAGGACAGGACTAGGTTTTTTATTAAGGAGGACGACTAATTTTACTTATGAAAATTGGATTTACTAATGTATACAGTATATAAAGCAGGAACCCAAGCTGGTTTGAGGATTTAACATTTAAGACAGTATTTGATTTTATGATTCTTGGGTTGGCCGTTTTCAGATAATCTGGCCTATGCGAAACTTTGAGAATCATTCCATGCATTAGTCACTGCATCTCTGTTAGGGGTCACTTTATTTTTCTTCGAGTTTGAAGTGAAACTGATTTTCTCTTTAATACAGGTGTCCCTTCTGTTTTGTTTGGACACATGCCTTTTGCTTAGGTTGATCGGTTCATATTTTATGTAGTCTTGATGACTTAATGTTTAAAGCTTCCTTTTGCCTCATGTGAGAAAATTCGCGAGTACATTATTCTTATTTACGGACAGTAAACTTCTGGGTGTTGAGCAGGAAAAATGATATGACTAAGTTAATCGAAGCATAGGATTAACTTTCAAAAAATGGTAGGAAATGTAAATGTGTTACATTTGCATGGAACACGCCTGATATGTTTACCTCTGTTTTATCCCTTAAGGGGAGAGAAGGAAATCTAATGTGTGAATACCCTTGCATGCAATCTTTTTGGTGCACCTCTGAGAATATTTGATTCCTATTTATCTACCTTCTATCTTTCAATGGATCATATTATAGAATCTGGTAAGGCGGGCTACATTCTTGTTACTGTTTGACTTGGTAGGTTTACATGAGGACTTCAAGTGTTATCTCACTTTCTTGCTTACATGAACTATTGGCGAATTGAGTGTTAAATGCATGGATATTCTTGTTAAATTATCTTCTTAATGCATGTGATTTCTATATTAATGTTAGTTGCTGATAGAAAAGTATTAATGATGATCTTGTAGGTACCACTATAATGTAGCCGACTCTAGGCTCCGGCAGCATGTAGATAAGGGAAATGAGGACGGTCTTTACATCAGCTGTGTGGCCTCAGCAGCCAATCTGTGGGCCTTAATCATGGATGCAGGAACCGGTTTCTCTTCTCAGGTTTATGAGCTTTCACCTGTCTTCCTCCATAAGGTTGTTATCATCTCAATCACCTTATCTCTATCATATTCAGTGATTATCTTTATCTCTTTCTTTTTGTGGGATATCCTCAAATAATTGTGATTCTGTTGTGGATTCTTTTCAGGATTGGATAATGGAACAGTGGGAAAAGAACTACTACATCAGCTCAATAGCTGGTGCAGCTAACGGAAGTTCCTTGGTCGTTATGTCCAAAGGTTAGATATTAATGGAAACTGATCTGATTGATTCACAGTTTGAGGTGTTTTTTGAAGGATCAATTGATGAACTTCTCCTTGTGAATGATATTGTTCTTTTTGGTGGGAAATTTTCTTTATTTGTGAAAGAGTTTATGCTTTAACAAAACCAACACATATATAATAATTAGATATGCCACATATTATGCAGTTATAATAATATAGCTTGAAGTGCTGCATATAGAACAAACGCGGATCTTTTATTCATTACCAGTGATCCTAAGTAGTATTAATTTTAACAGATTAAGTTCAGTCTGATTTTGAACTTCATGGTACCTATGCTTCAATGTTTCTTCACTTTGTTGCATTAGGCTTTCACAGATCTGGTCTTTAGTCAAATGGAAAAGGATGGAACAGAAAATAACACCTGTTTTGGAAGAGGTCCGGATTGATTTTTGCTGTTCAAGAGTGTGGTTGTTCCTGCTTGTTGGTTTAAGCAGCTTTAGATACGAGAAACAGAAAGGTCGAAAGGGGACTGGTGTTGTGGTACTAATATGAGCAATGGGGATGTTCATGCGGTTCAGTCTAGATATCTTCAGCATGGGAAGTTTCCTGGTACAAGAGTGACCAGGAGGTGAAGTGGGATATTCATACTGTTCTAATACTGAAGAACAATAGGGATCTTAACAAAAACGTTGTCAAGTGTAGAATTATGCCCCTTATACTGGTAGCCTGGAGCTTGATGATTAGCTCACATCTTTGAGATCTTTTCCATACTTCAGCCATCTACGAGATGTTTTCGAATGTGAGTTGCTGTTGGTAGAATTAAAATACCAACTAGCAATTTACCACCACTTTCCATTAGTTAGCTGCTGCAGAAGTAGGCAAATTAGGCAAGGATGCATGGATTGGCGCATGTCATGAGGTCAGACCCAGTCACTGACATGAACTTGGTATTTCAGTGGGAGCAGGGTGGAGCGGTGGGTGCGTACTCCTCCGAGTTTTGAACCTGCGAACACCAATTGGGGTTGGACCACCTAACTCATAGGGATTTCTTGGTTATAAAAAAAAGGGAAAAAGTTAAGACCTAAGGCTAATGGCCTGCATAAGTATTTTCATCGTGGCTGCCTCAGAACCTTTTGATGTGGTCAAAGCCTTAATTATTTACCTATTTTCCCCACCTGCTTAGCGTGCTGACACTATCTCTTTGTTGGCCTTTGTGTGCTGCCTGCTTCTTTGGAAAAAATTTCCTACCTTTTGGTTCTTGGATATGGCGGTCTTACTTGGTCTGCTTTTTATTTGCATGTTTCAACTTTTGGCATGTAAATAAGATATAGATGATTTAATTTCTGTTTTATTACAAGCAACCCACTTTTTTCGTATATGGCATGCATAAGTATTTTAGTCGTGGCTGCCTCAGAACCTTTTGGTGTGGTCAAAGCAACTGGAGCTGAATTATTTACCTATTTTCGCCACCTGCCTAGTGTGTGCTGACACTATCTCTTTGTTGGCCTTAGTGTGCTGCTTCTTTTGAAAATATTTCCTACCTTTTGGTTCTTGGATATGACGGTCTTACTTATTCTGCTTTTTATTTGCATGTTTCAACTTTTGGCATGTAAATAAGATATAGATGGTTTAATTTCTGTTTTATAACAAGTAACCCACCTTTTTCGTATATGCGGTTAGTGAGCTGCATTTTGTTGCTAAGACTATCTGCTTCAGATTGTCTACCAGGAATGGAGTTGCTGTGAATCAATTTGATTATGATTTATTGTTAATGGTCCCATGAACAATCTATTAAATTCTCTTGCTGTTTGATGGATCAGGAACTCCTTATACTCAACAGTCTTACAAAGTGAGTGAATCTTTCCCTTTCAAATGGATAAACAAAAAGTGGAAAGAAGGTTTCCATGTCACATCCATGACCACTGCTGGCAGTCGATGGGGTGTGGTCATGTCCCGAAATTCTGGTTATTCCGAACAGGTGAAAGTAGTTTTATTCTGTCGTCACTTCCATTTCTTACTTTCCTCAACAATAGTGGCTTAAAGCAGATTGACCGTAGGTTGTTGAGCTTGACTTCCTTTACCCAAGTGAAGGAATACATCGACGATGGGAAAGTGGTTATAGAATAACTTCTATGGCTGCTACTGCCGATCAAGCAGCCTTCATATTGAGCGTACCAAGACGTAAAATGATTGATGAGACTCAAGAGACTTTACGGACATCTGCCTTCCCAAGTACCCATGTTAAGGTGACTAGCCTTTTCCTTAATCCTGAATGTTTCCTGTTTGCCTTGCGTTTTCCTTAGATCTAACAGGTTCAACTTGTGATGGGAATTTAACTACTCATTGTGATCCAGTTTCTATGATGTTTCCATGACTGGAAACGGAATTTAAGTTGTTTTGTTGCTTGTTTATTGTATTAGTCGTGGGAGAAAATATTAAAGTAATGGTTAAAAAGTTAGTTTTATAGAGAAAATATCACATCAAAGTTTTTTAAAATGAATTTAAATTCCTGAAGTCTGAAAATTGTATGAAACAAATGTTTGTAATAATGAAGCTTCAATTGACAGGAGTTCGCAAAATGCAATTTGCATATTTGTTATGCATGTACTCTTTTAAATCTTTTCCCTTTGTAGTTTCAACATTGCTTGCATTCTCATTTTGCAGGAAAAATGGTCTAAAAATCTTTACATTGCATCAATTTGCTATGGTCGAACTGTCTGCTGACATGGACTGCCGAGTTACCAATTATTTTAGTCTCCTGTAATTGATGAGAGATGGAGAGGATGAATTCAGCTGGTCCTGTTGGGGATTGCCTTCTCAAGTCAGTCCTCATTTTTCATGTAAAAATCATTGTGTTATTCAACTGCGTAATGCGAAAGAAACGGCCTACAAGCTTGGGCTAGTAACACCAATTGCGTCACCGACATACTATTTTAGTTTTGGCAATTTAGGCTCAGAAATGGTGGATTGCTTGACATATTTGTACCTTAAAATTGGAAGGGTGTGTTTATTCCATAATCTATCGATTCTTGCTGCATGTCTGTTAGCCATTTCTATGGGAGAAATCACAAGAGATTTCCTGCCCTTGCTCCTCCACCCCCCACCCCACCCCACAAAAAAAAAAACAAACCTTTTTTAAGCTTTTGAGTGCTGGTCCCTGCAATAAGATGGCCAATTTCATTATTCCCAGTGAGCCAATGCGAAGCGAATCGAGAAAAGTTTGTGGTCGTCTGGTTCTCTTTCTGATAGAACGTATCCTTTATGGGATGTTGTTTTGGCTGTATTGATCAATCTTTTGGCGTAACTGGTTATTTCTTACCTTGGGACGTGGTAGTAAAAATAGTAACAGGTGTTCTAAAGCTATTCCTGTAGTAGGATAACCTTTGGTCAAATTGTTGTACGGAAGTGTTTGTGTGTGACAATCTATTTTGACTCAGTTTTTATAGTTTAGACACTTTTATATTGCTGCCATTTATGTTAATGTACTTTCCAATGATACGTAAACAAGATGAGAGCTAGTCTAGAAAAGGCACTGATGTTGTAGAACTTTTTTACACTATCAGCAATTAGTTAGGGATAATCTCTATGTTAAATATTAATTGATAATCTAATAAATATGTTAACTAATTTGGAACAATAGGTTAAATCGACGGAGTTCGTCTAGAAAAACTTGTACACTATCCGTATATGTATTTTAATAAATAAATCTCTCTGCATATTTATGTTATACAGAAGTATGATGACTCTTGACTCATGTACTATTTCCTCTCCTCTTGCTGTAGTGGTGAAGGTGCTGCCCTTTGATATTTCAGTCTCTTTAAATGGCTAGATTCTATTACAGCGACAACAATAATAACAATTTTAGTGTAATCCAATAAATAGGATTTGGGGAGGGTAGTGTGTACGCAAACCTTACCCTTGCCTTATAAAGGTAGAAAGATTGTTTTCGATAAACCCTCGACTCAGAAATAGATTTTATTGCATGGTACTGTTAAAAAAATTGTAATCTGACTCTACACGATATATTTCTTTAAGAATTTTTTTGGTGAATGATAGCCATGCATGAATCCTGGAGTAGCTTCATTATTAGTTCAAAGCGTCATAAACAGAACTATTATTAAAGCCATTAGCATATTAAACTGTAGTGGGGACAATAAATATAGAATACTAACATAATTAGATCAATAATTAAGATGTACCATGCTTCCAATATTATTACTGGACTGACCTACTCAATGCTTCCTTCAAACCTTTTACTGTAAAATTTGTAATTTTTTTATATGGAAAAAATGTTACTCCTGTCCTTCCTATCTATACTTACTTTTATCAGAAGATAGCCGACCCCAACTTGCTTGAAATTGAGACGCAATTATTATTATATGTTTGATTCAAAACAATGGGAGTTAAAGTAAGCAAGTTAACACACAGATCAATTGGTATAAATGATCAGTAAAAGCAACTAGAATTGGTAACATAAAATTTACAATTTACCAAGTGCTTCTTTTCACTGGTCTAACAAGCAATACATTCATAATATTAACATCACATACATACACACATTAATTCACCAATATTCATCTCTACATACATTTTACTACAAATCAACCTCAAGATTAAAAAAAAAAAAAAAAGATAGAGAAAGAAAACTTCTCAGGCTATTTTAGCAGCTCAGCTCAAACTCGGATGTCTGAATTAATCACGAGTGGCTTCAAACCCATACTTCAGCATTGATTCAATTTAACCTAATTGATCGAGGGATCACTTGACTCCGAAACATAAAGTAACAAGACCATTACCCCGTGCCCCCGCCTTAAAGGATCCCAACTCATCACCCTCATCTCCAACTTATTCGTGGTTTTAAGGTGCTTTTGACTATTATCGATCGTCGGGAAGAGAAGGGAAATGAATCTTTTTTTTGGAGAATAAACACTCTTGTCGCGTCTGGAGTTGTAGATAGTAGGGGGAATTGCCTAATCTAACCTAATTAATAATAATGGAAGCTATCATTAAAATCGATCTAATATGTGATCATGATACATAGGTCTTCTTTACTTTACGTTAATTTTCTCCCCTTATTTTTTTTAAAATCTTGAGCTAGATTTATTAACATGAGGAAATGGTGGATGAAGTTGTTGCAGATGATGTTCTAGGAGATGGTGATGCCTGTTTCAAAACCACTGGGGATAATATTCTAGTTTTCCTACTTTCTTGCTCTTTGATTAATTCACCAGCAAATATTTCCAACTTATCCAAATTTGTATTTTCCACCAATTTCTTCCCTTCAAATAACACAGATTCCACATTCTTCTGCCTTAGCATTTCTTCAGATATGGCTAATATCTTTCTCATTCTTTCACCTTTGCTCATTGATTCTTCTTTTATCATGTTGTGTTTTTTCCCAACAATTCCATTTCCCTGTAATCTAACATAGTTACTGTTTCTAAATTGACCAAATGCCATTGATACAGCTTGATCTACCTGCAATTTGTATAGGGTTACAACATTAGTCTCAGGGTCGTTTGGTACAAACACAAGTAATGCAGAGATTAGTAATGCAGGTATTAGCAATGCAGGGATTGTAGTACTGAGATTATTTTTTATCAAGTATTTGGTTCATTGTATTAAAAATTAGCTATGCAATGTATAATCTAAGCTTGTGTTTGGTTTAAAACTGTACAAAATCTTCTTTACAGTTATACCCTTGAATATTCTTCTTTCCGTATATAAAGAAATTTAGGAAAAGAGTTTGATGGGTGATTTAGTAATTTTAGGGTCTTATCCAGCTATAGTTAATGCAGGGATTAGTAATCCCTTGGTTTCCTTGGTATTAGCTAAGCCCTCCTATGAGATATAAGTAATCCATGTATTAAGTATGCATAAATTGAATTGAGCAACCAAACATTGTATTGGACGGATTGAATTTTTATACAGGAATTATTTTACTTTGTACAGCCTACTAAACGACCCCTTAGTCCAATAATTTGTTTAGATAAAGTAATTAAATACATTTTACCTTTTCTATCAGTTAAGAAAGATGGAAATTTATTGTTCAATTATTTAGTTAATATTCCAAATAAAAGTTCTTAATATACTAGTATATCACTTAGGTGCACTATTTAATCAAAAGAAGTTGTCGACCATTTAATATGTATAACTTTTTGTTTGTAGCCACTTGAGTTATAAATACGAGGTCCCATGCCAAAAAAAGGTAGAATTTTTAAAAATAAAATTCATTAAATCCAAAGTACCAACTTCTATAGTTACGAACTATTCTAAAGAAAGCAATTTTAATTATTATAAATATAAATTATTCAACTTTTTTTTTCTTTGTTTAAATATATTAAAATAATTTGGGGATGAGCAAGAGTACTATTTAACGAAAGCTTACCATGTCGGCAGCTCCATCTCCGGCAATCTTAACAAGAGCCGCCGGCGATGACATCACATTTCCGGTGCCGGAATCTGATTCTCCATTACCTAAAGAAACCACTAACAAATCTTTAACTCCATTAGCAAAGGGAAACTCTTGTTTATTGTGAAGTACATGAGTGATAGCTGCAGCCGTTGGATTATTCATCATAATCGCACCACCAACGGCTGTGATCTTCCTTCTTCCATCAACTGACTTCACTTCCACCGCTTGATCAGCCACTGTGGCCTCACATACATTCGCCAACTTAAAATCACAACCGTCCATCTCTAGCGCATCAGCCCGCGAAAATAGAAACGGTGATCTTGTAGTTAGATCGTAGCAGGGGATTAAAACCGACTTAACCGTATCTTTTAAAGTTAAACCGCTGAATAATTTATCAAACACCTTAGCCGGCCGGAAAACACGCCGGAAAAATCCACGGTTAGAACACCGTGAAATTTTCCGATCACTCTCGAGAAGGAATTTAAGAGCTTCCTCTGCAGTGAACATCGGAACCCCATCTTTCCCACGCGTGAAGAGAACACCGCCGAGGACACCGCCGGCGCCGGAGCCGGCGACAACATCGAAGAAATCAGCAATGTGGGTATTATTCTTTCCGGTTTTACGACGAAGGGTTGCTTCCAAATGGGCTAAATATTTTGCTGCTAGAATGCCATTAGTGGAGCCACCGCCGTCAATTGAGAGAATTCTGATTTTTCCGGCGCCGACAGTTTTTGTTCCGGCAAAGGGTGTTACCATATTATTACTGTTTTGTTTGCATGCAGGAGAAAGTTTTGGGTCATTGTAGCCAAAGAGGAATTTGTTTTCAAGAATGGAAAATATTTCGTAGGTGAGTTTGTCAACTTCCATTTTGTTGGAGTCGATCATTGAAATGGTAGAAATTGTATCTGCCGGCATCTTTTGTGTTTTATGTGTTGTTTCTTTTTCTTTGGGAAGAAAAGTGAGAATCAATGGTTTGAGAAAGTCATAAGAGAAGAATGAAGATGAAAAGAACAGGTAGAAGTGTATAGATATAGAATATAGACACACACTTAAATAGAGGAATGAAGCTGCAGGATTTTCTTTTTCTTTATTTTTTTTTTGGGGGAGAAGGGTTGGAACGCAAGCGTGGGGTTATTAACTTCGAAAGAGGTACAAATTATAGGCATGTGACGAATTTAAAATTTTAAAGTCACGAGTGCTCATCGGTAAAAATATCATAAGAAGAAGAAAAATAAATTTAATGATAGATGTTCGTTCAATATTTATTTAAATTTTTTGATAATTACTTATATAAATTTATTAATTTAGTCAAACACAACGGATGCTTAAACACCCATATGACTCCTTATGGATCCGTCACTGATTATAGGCTTTAACTTATATACTTCTTTTACAGAGTATTTTAAATTGTTGTAAGAATATTTATACCTTAACTGTGAGGTTATTAACTTTACTTATTATAATAGGTTTTCGATTTGATAGTGTAAAAATTATTTAAATTGTTAGTGTATAAAAATTAATCAATTGATATCGAAAATCAACTGAACGATTAATATAAATTCATGTAGCGTAAGATTTTTTAAACGAAAAAGTGTTTTTACCTTTCCAATCTCAATGTGAGACCAAGACAAAGTGTTTAACTCAGATTAATTAATTCAAGAGTAAAGGCTTTAGATTCCCAACTAATTATTAATATTGTGTCAGTCGATTGGGTCTGTAGTCTTAGGTTTTAGAGTTTAATTGGGACAGTATGTACCCTGAAATCTACTATCATATTTTTGCCTTTGCGGGATTTTAAATGTACTAGCTTTAGAGTACGCGTGTTTTACACGTATCTAAGTCATAAATTAAGACTTTTTGAAAATTACATAAATATTATTAAAATATTGTAAATTAAAAATATAATTTGAAATAATAGTGTAGTTTCTAAAAATAATGAATATTGATTCTATTTGACTAATTTTATAAAGAACTCCTCATATGTATTATAGCAATTCTTATACATGGGTTGTTGGTTTAGAAGTCCAAGCAATGTCGGTATAATGTATTAACTTGTATTAACATTGCTCATAATAATATTTCAGTTCGTATATAATTTTAAATCTCTTTTTTTTTTTTTAAGGAAACAACTCAAAATGATAAGTTTGAACGTAGTTTTTGTTACGATCCCAATTTTCCTCCGTAAGATGTCGTGACGGCACCTAATCTCTAAGACTAGGTAAGCTTAACACTTACTAAATTAATAGAGGAATTCGACCATCAATAATAAATATGAAATAGAAATCTTTATACATAACTTACAATTCCCAAAACTGGTAGTATAAGTCTTAAGCTCTATTGAGTTTGCTATAAAATCCTTAAATACAACTGTTCAGAATAGAATTTAACAGTACAGGCACAATATCAGAAGATGACTCCGAGGCGTGCGAACGCGACGACAGGTTTATCTTGAGTCTCCACAGCAATGCTCGACCAGCTAACTAATAATCAACAATAACCCTGGCACCTGGATCTGCACAAAAATGTGCAGAAGTGTAGTATGAGTACACCAAAGCAGTACCCAGTAAGTATCAAGAGTAACCTCGGTGGAGTAGTGACGAGGGACAGTCAAAACAATCTGAACAAGCGTGAAGGTGAACTAACAAAGAAACAATATTAATATAAAGCTAAGCAGGATAAGGAATACAAAACAATACTTGCAATGATACATTAGTAACATCAATATTTAATAGGAAGTAGTCAGGTAATAATGCTGTAGAGTAAGCTGGTCACAGTCTAAGTCCGGTGAAACCAAATAAAGGAAAACCAGCAACAACTCAATAAGAACAACCGCTTTCACACTATATCCATTCAAGCATTTCCACGAGGTACCGAACCTCATAATCACACCTCACGGGTCCCAATTCAGGAACCCTACACTTAGCATCTTGTGCCCACATTACACTCATAACTGCACGGGCGACTCTCGTGCCAATAGACAATCCTCACACAGAAGGCAAGTAGACAAGAGTATGTATGATGGTCAATGACGTCAGGATTTATTTTCTAAAACCGGTATGGATTATTTAACTACGTGTATGCTTGTGCAAGTATTCTACCGCAATTCAAGTCCACAAATAAGAGCAGAGACAATGAATGCCACATAAGAAACGATCACCAAGAAATGTACAGTGTAATAAAGGCAGCAATGAAGTTGAAGCAACGACTAGCACAACAAGATTAGCTACATAGAACTAAACAAATAGTGCAACACGGAGGAAGACAATTAATAGTATACTAAGAAGACAACAATCAAAGACAAGTACAAAAGAATGGGGAAGTAACAACAGGAGACCTATCAAGGTATCGCCTCGTAGTCTCAAATCATAAAATGAATCACAAACTTTCCTTATATCACCGCAGAAGCCTTTATATTTAGTTTTGAAACTTATTTTTTTCGAAATAGCATCCTGCGTTTGAGCCCACCTTATCACACCGCATGGCTTATAGTAGTTCCCCTTCTAGCCACGCATTTCAAGCCCACCTTATCTCACCGCATGCGTTTCAACACCTAGACCTTATACCACATCATGCGTATCAATAATAACAACAGCACGGCAGAAACCTCATGCAACACAATAACAACCGCACGGCAGAAAACCTCGTGTAAACACAATAACAACCGCACGGCAGAAAACCTCGTGTAAACACAATAACAACCGCATTAAAGAAACCTCGTGCAAACAAAATAACAACCGCATGACAGAAACCTCGTGCAAACACAATAATAATTCTCTCAACAATAACACGCGTGCCACAACATAACAGCTCAAATAAATGACTTTCACAATATGTGCCCACATGCTACAATATTTCCTCAAAACAGTTTTAATATCGTAACCACGCATAGCCCTTGGCTCAACAACACTGAATATAATAGCAACAACGATAATAATACGAGAATACGGCAAATAAATCAACTTAGAAACTTCAAAAAGGAAGAACGAACTCACAAAGAAAGACACAACATGGAGTAATGGTCTCAACAGGAATAGCTCAACAAGGAAGAGATAATGTGTAGCAATGATTCCACAAAAATACAATTCAACGATAAGAGGGATAACATGATTCAATGATTCCAACTAAGGATAAGTCAACAATGATAAGGGATAGCAAAACTTCATCTGGGGTTGAGCAATTACGGAAGAGATACAACAAATTCAATTAAGGATAAGCAGATTATGAAAAAGATAATAATAACTTCAACTAATGTCAGGCAATTACGGAAAAAATAATAACTACTTCAATTAAGGATAAACATTACGGAAAAGATAGCATGGCAATAAAAGAGGCAATAACTTCAGTTAAAGCACATAAGAGTTTAATCGGCAATAAGGATAAAACATGAAGCAATTAATTCCAAATAAAATACGCATGAGTGAATTTAGTAAATGAAAAATTTAACTTGACAAAACACCTTCATATTTAATGGACATAAGAACCTAAGAGCCCTAACGGTCAAATTTTCACAAATAAACCAAGCACGTACTCGTTACCTTGCGTACATGACCTTCACATGACACAATTAGCACCAAAGACTCAAATGCTAAGGGAAAGTTTTCCCACACAAAGTTAAGGAAGATACTTACCTCAAAGAAGCTAGACCATTACTCTAAAATGACTTTCTCGAGTGAAACAACCTCTTGACGGCTCAAATCTAGCCAAAATAACTTCAAATCATAAATAAAACTCATAGGAAACAAATAATAAAGCTCAATCTTTAACAAGAATTAAAAAGTCAACCCAAAAGTCAAACCTCGGGCCCGCACCTCGGAACTGGATAAAATTCAGAAAACCCGAACACCCATTCCGATACGAGTTCAACCATACCAAAATTATGAACTTTTGGTATCAATTCGTCCATCATTTTACACTTTTAAAAGATTTTTACAAATTTTCCCAAATTTCCAACTCAATTCTCTAATTTAATGATGAAAACAAAGATAAAATCATGAAATAAAATCAAAATCAGGTAAAGATCACTTACCCAATTAACCACGTGAAGAACCCCTCAAAATATTGCTCAAATCCGGGGTCTCTAGCTCAAAGATGAAAAATGGACGAAACCCATGATTTTGGAAATATATTCTGCTGCCCAGCGATTTACACATTGCGATCGCGAAGAAAGAAATGACCACTGCCCAAAAATTGTACTACGCGATCGCGAACAAATGCATGCGATCTCGAAGAAGGGAACTATTGATGCCCCAAGAATGTACTACGCGATCGCGAACCAAAATGTGCGATCGCGAAGAGAAAATACACCAGCTGCTAAATCTGAGCTACGCGAACGCGGATCTCTGAACGCGAATGCGATGAAGGAGAATTTACACGTTCATGATTGTGAACCTTATACTGCGAACACGAAGAAGGAAAATTGGTCACTCACCAAACAGCATACGCGATCGCGTAGAAGGACATCAGACACCAGAACTTCAGCATTCCAAAACATTAAAAAATGGCTCGTGGCATATCCGAAACGCACCCAGGGCCCCCGGGACCCCGTCAAACATGCCAACAAGTTCCATAACATAACACGGACCTGCTCGAGGCCTCAAATCACATCAAACAATGTCGAAACTACAATCGCATCACGAATCGAACTTGTAAATTTTAAAATCTTCTAACTTTTACAACTCGCGCAGAAACATATCAAATCAACCCGGAATGACGCCAAATTTTGCATGCAAGTTCCAAATGACGTAACAGAGCTAATCCAACTCTCAGAATTGCACTCCGACCCCGATATCACCAAAGTCAATTCTCGATCAAACCTCTCAACCTTCCAAAACTTCAAATTTTCAATTTTCGCCGAAATGCTTCAAAATTACCTTACGGACCTCCAAATCCAAATCCGGACACACGCCTAAGTCCAAAATCACCATACAAAGCTATTGGAATCATCAAACACCATTTCGGAGTCGTCTACACAAAAGTCAAATTCCGGTCAACTCTTACCACTTAAACTTCAAAAACAAGAATCCTTCTTCCAAATCCTCCGAAAACCGAACTCGGCCACACACGCAAGCCATAACACATAATATGAAGCTGCTTTAGACCTAAAGTCCCCGAACAGAACGCTAATTCACAAAACGACCGGTCGGATCGTTACAGTTTTCGAATAAATTTGTTCAACTTAGCTTCAAATTCAACTATTTTTTTTCAAATATCAGCAAATTTATATTCAACATCAATTTTCAAACTAAGAATATGCTTTAGTTTATATATTGTTCATCCTAAAATAATAGTATTTTATGTGTTGGTTTGAAAAAACAGTACATAATTGGGAGATAAGAGGTTATGTCAATGTTATAATGATATATTTTCATCCATAAATAATTATTGAGTTATAATATTCTTAATTTCGAAGAGAAATTCACATTAAAAATAATTTTATAGGGAAGTAAGGATGGTTCTTTTTTTCGTGGAATTAAATAAACTTGACACTTTTCAAGAACGAATTAAATTGTGTTCAAGATAAAAATATAATATTTACAATTAAAGATATAAATAAAAAGGGGTAAAAACTTAGATTAAAGCCTAACTATCTTTTTTATTATGAATTGTAATAGTCCAAATAACTTGTACAAAATTTATACATTAAGTCAGGAATGAAAGCACCAATCCAATGCATGAAACAAAATCTTACATGTTAACAAAAGACTTTTGAAAGATAAAGAGCACAGTCATTCAAATGATAACACTTAATTGTCGTTCAAATGTCTATTTTGAGATATTTCAAGCTCTTATATGTTAGAAAAATAGGTACACGATAATTTTGTTTTATTGCGCGCGTTTTTCATATCAATAGTAAATAACTTTTAAAAAATCACATAAATAATATTAAACGATGTGTTTTGACTATAAAAAAGTGTAACTTTCTAAAATTATGTTTGTAGATTCTATTTAGCTAGCCCACTGAAGGATAAAATCTTATCACATGAAAATTCTCAAAGTTTTATAGGAATATGATGTTAAAATTGTTGTTATTCTTATACTCTAGTACCGAAAATGAATACAAAGGAAACAAATAAATACATTTATCACAACTAATATAAATTGAAAAAATTAAAATTTTTTAATCTCTTAAAAAATTCACCCTGCTATAGGATAAACGTTTAAAATTCGATATACGAAGGCCAAATTTTATGCTTTTGTCCCCTGCTACAGAAGCGTATAACAATTTAGGAAACTAGCTTTATGGTACGCGATTTGCGCATGTATTATATTAATTAATATATAATTTAAAAATTTAGAATAATATTTTTGAATAATATATTTGAGTTATAAAATAAAATTATATTATAAAATATAAATTTCAGAAAATAATAGAATACTAATTCTAGTTAGCTAGATTGTCTCATATGAAAATTATTTGTGAATTTATAAATGTCGATCGATACTTCACAAAGAGCGCCTTTGAAAGTATGTGCTTATGCGTGTCTAATCATATCTGACATTCAATTCTTATGTATAAATATAAATATAAATGAGACTATAATTTTTAACCCACGTTATTAGTCACTAGTCCACTTGGGCGCATAAAAGAGAGTAAAATATTGACAAGGAGAAAAAACAGAAGTTAAAGAAGAAGAAAGATCAACGAAGTTAAGGTGTACCTGGTCACGACACATGATATACTTGAAGTAGGGTTGTTCAAAATCGAAAAATAATCGTTAATCGAATCATAAAAATAGTTTACTAGCTTATTGGTATTGTGTTATCGAGTAATGGTTGGTGAATGGATTGAAATTTTATTATTAACGGCTTAACAGTTTGGAGACGAATTACTCAATTTCCTTATCAGATAAACTGTTAACCCGTTAATAATTTTTATATTATGTATATGAATTAATATTTAAACCTCTAAGTCCCTAATTTATCGAATCTCAATTCAACCCGCAACAATCGTCTCTTTTCTCTTCTCAGTCACCTAAATTAAAATTTCTTCCAATCTCGTACGTATGATTGGATTTGTCTGATTTTCTTATAAAAATGGTATTTAAGTCATTAGATAAATTAGAAGTAGAACAAATTTCTTAAGTTAAATTGAAGAAGAATCCGAATGCAAATCGCCTTAAACTTTGTTAGCTGAAGTGGAAAATCAAGGTCAAGCTAAACATTACCAATTTTTGACATAAAATATAAATGCATAGCAAACAGATTTGGCACAATATCAATCAACTGAATAGATAACCTATACATACATCTGAGCAGACGTGATGCTTTACAAATTTCTCCTTATCTTTAATTCACAACTTTATTTTTATTGTTCATTTGATTTAGCCGACAATCGTCCGGTAACTGTCCGATAATCACTAATTCAATATCAATTCGCCCGATGACTTATTGGATGGCTAACGAATTACTATATTTATAAACCGATAATCGATAAGTCAAACCATTAACGTAAATATTCGTCCGATCCGCCCGATAAACACCCCTGTTTACAAGTCCCTACCTCCGGATTTTTCATTGATGACTACGTTTTTCACCCAAAAATTTGTTGCCAAAACAACGTCATCATTTCATTTATATAGTAGGAATTTTTAATAACAACATACAATCCTCCATTCAGGCTTAAACCTTACGCCAGAGAAAAACCGAAGCTTACATTTAAACAAGTGTATATCTTCTTTTTACAAAATTTAATACACAAGTTGAAGTAATCCGAATTAAGATCTTGAAAAAGTTTTTCATATCAATAGTAAGTAATTTTAAAAAAATCACATAAATAATATTAAACGATGTGTTTCGACTATAGAAAAGTGTAACTTTCTAAAAATATGTTTGTAGATTCTATTTAGCTAGCCCAATGAAGGATAAAATCTTACCACATGAAAATTCTCAACGTTTTATAGGAATATGATGTTAAAATTATTGTTATTTTTATACTCTAGTATCGAAAATGAATACAAAGGAAACAAGCAAATACATTTATCACAACTAATATAAATTAAAAAAATTAAATCTTTTAATCTCTTAGAAAATTCACCCTGCTATAGGATAAAACGTATAAAATTCGATATACGAAGGCCAAATTTTACGCTTTTGTCTCCTGCTACAGAAGCGTATAACAATTTAGGAACCTAGCCTTATGGTACGCGATTTGCGCGTGTATTATATTAATTAATATATAATTCAAAAATTTAGAATAATATTTTTAAAGAATATATTTGAGTTATAAAATAAAGTTATATTGTAAAATATAAATTACATAAAATAATAGAATACTAATCCCAGTTAGCTAGATTGTCTCATATGAAAATTATTTGTCAATGTATAAATATCGATCGATACTTCTTTTTACAAAATTTAATACACAAGTTGAAGTAATCCGAATTAAGATCTTGAAATTTTTTTAGTGTAAACCAATAAATTAATTCTTCCTAAGTTTTGATGGACAAAATTACTGAATATTTATGTCGGTAAAAGATGATAAATATACTAAAAATTAGTCACGGGTAAGCTGCCCGATCTTTACGGTTAAAACTTTCTTTCATAAAGGAAAAATATTTTTAAAAAGAAGAAAAAACAGTTGCCTTGTTCCCAGGTGTACGGTTCATGTACCGACATCTGAATCTATTACTCCTATTTACTACTGCCGCTTCAAGTCTTACGTCGGTCGGAAAGTAAAACGTTCTCTAATAAAGATAATTTTATATTCAAGACTCAAAATTTGAAAATTTTAATTAAAACTAAAGAAGAATTTACTATTATATTTTTTTACTATTCTACTTACTAATTAAAAACTCTAATCAAGACCTCCTTTAGTATACCTATGAGCTCGTTTTCCTCTTTTTTTTTTTGGTCTTTTTTTCTTCAATTACTTCTGCAGTTGCACCAACTAGCTAAGTAAAAATCTACTACTAGCATATTTACAAATAATAATCCACAATAAGTAGAATTGGTGACCTAAAATATAAGACATAATATTTTACGATATAGTAAATTGCATTAATAGTGTATGTAATCAGTACTTTTTTTGGTCTACAGTAAGTGACCATTTTATCTTTGGCACACCCATTAAGGAAATACGAACTCCTAAAGAAAAAAAATATATTTACTAAATTAACCTTAATTAATGTTACCTTGACACATTGAAAAAATGTAAATAAGGACAAATTTTGAAAAAATAAAATTAATTCCTTTTTAATTATGTAAATGAACATTTATTTTGAACCGAAATAAAAAAATAAAATTATAAGCTCATAAATGCATGGATCTTTTCTCACCTACGCAGATATATAAGACCCTAGCAATAAATGATCATTGATCAAGATATTCCATGTGTGCACGTGATTTTTACCTCACCCGAATTACCTTTATAAAAATCATTAAATAAGTTTTAATTGAGTGATAGTCATTTTTAGGATTTTATTAGGTTCTTAATTACTCAATAGTAGTTAATTAATTCATGAAAAATGCTAAAAAATATATATATGCATTTGCATTTAGGATTTATTTTTTACATTTTTAGGATTAAGTTAGTAATTGTTGACTTTATAAAATTGAGAAAAATCATAAAAAATAGTTTATTTTATACTTTCCTAGTTTAATATTTAGTTCCTAAGCCAGCTTTATAAATACTTATTTTAGCTAATTAAGAAGGAATTAGAGATAAGTAATAAAACAAAAAAATGACTAGAAAAGAAGGGGAAAAGAACTGGGCTGGTCTGAGATTAAAACCAGCCCAATTTCAATCAATTAAATTAACTAGCCGGCCCAATTATCTCAGCAGCCCAAAAACAAGCCCGTCCCCTTTGATAAATCCAAACGACGCCGTTTTGTTCAATCCGACAAATTCATCTGAGCCGTCAATCTTGATCAAATCCAACGGCCCAGAACCCTTCCTCCCATCCCCTATAAAGCTGTTCCAAACGAACTCCCCCCCCCCCTTTTCAGTTCACTTCCGCCCAAACACCCCATCTATGTCCAAACCCTAGCCGCTCACTCACTCTCACCAGCCATGGCCATTCTCAGCCATTCCGGCCACTGTTTCCGACCAAAAACTACACCAACTCACCCCCCATCACTCCTTCACTCCCAATCGACCTTAAAATTAGACGATTTAAGACAAAATCGAAAAGAGCCTAACATGCAAAGAGCCGAGTTGAAGGTTTGATTTTGAGTATAAAACAACTTTAGCCATGTGTTCTTAGCAAGAACACATGGTTAAAGTTAATTTTAACTTGAAAACCAAAGTTTGAAAAAATCAGTAGTCCAAGGTATCTCTCATTTCTTCGATTCAGTTTCATTTCTTAGCTTTTATTAGGGTTTCTCTTCTTCTACCCTTTTCTTTTACTCTTTTTAGCTTTCTCTGATTTTTGGGAGTTTTACACAGATAGCCATTTTCGCTTTTGATAGGTTTAGTCCACAAAATTAGTTTAAAATAGGCCGAGTCGTCAAGTGGCTATAAGCTAAAGAGTTTCACGGACGAAACTGATTTTGCAATAAAAGGGTAGCCCAGTTAGGTTTGGATTTGTTAATT
>MCJB01050778.1:0-32230 GCA_002018475.1 Nicotiana obtusifolia | reverse complement strand
AAAGAGAGAAGGAGAGAGAAGCAAGAGAGAAGAAGAAAGATAAACTTAGAGATAAACAGTTTGCTGCTCTACAAGAGCAGATCAAATCTCTCTTGGCTTCTGGCGCTTTTCCTATTCCCCGATCACGGGAACCATCGCCGGATGGTCAGTCTGATGATGGCAATTCATCCGGCGATGGCGATGATGATGTAGATATGAGTTGACCTTGAATTGTAATAACAACTTATATAATGCATAAGTTCATTTGAACTTTAAACCTTATTGTTGTTTAATGTGTTGTTTATTGTAGTTGTTAGTATCGTTGTTGTTTGATGTAGTAGTTCTTGTTGTTGTTGTTGTTGTTATAATGGTTTCAATGCATATTTTAGGAATTTGGTAAAACTGACAGGGGGTGTGGCTGGCAAAACAGCCAGTTTCTTGAAAAAATATACCAACAAAAGCGACCAACTTTGGTCGCCAGTTGGTCGCTATTTTGCTTAAAAAAAAACTGATTCTGCAAATAGCGACCAAAGTAGGTCGCCATTTTCAAAAAAAAAATAAATTAAAATCTGCAAAAGCGACCAACTTTGGTCGCTTATTAAGTATTTTTAATTTTATGTATTTCTCAAATAGCGACCAAAGTTGGTCGCTATTTTGAAAATACAGAGATTTAAAAATACCGAATAAGCGACCATAATTGGTCGCCACTTTGGTATTTTAAATTTTCTGTATTTCTCAAATTGCGACCAACTTTGGTCGCTATTTTAGAAATACAGAAAATTTACAATACCAAATGGGCGACCAACTTTGGTCGCAATTGAGCAGATTTTAATTTTCTGTATTTTGAAATTGGCGACCAACTTTGGTCGCTAGATGGCGACCAAGATTGGTCGCTATTGAAGAGGGACCAACTAAATTGTGACCAGACCATTTTGGTCGCTTTTTGGTCGCTATTGGGCATATGGGGACCAACTTTGGTCGCTTTTTCCGGTCGCTTTTTACCTGATTTTTAGTAGTATATATGCATGCTGTGCAAAACGAGAGGCGCTCTTTTTCGAGCAAGACAGGGCTAATGCCTCGTCTGGGAGCAGTACTCCGGATCTGCCCAAAGCTACTAGGGGCCTTAACAGTGCTTCATATGGAAGTTCAAGATCTGGAACAACAAATGCAGAAGAAGATTGGGATGCTGTAGCCTCTGCAGAAGAACTCAGGGCTTTGAGAGGGAGCTTGCAGCCTTTAGAATGGGAAATGGAGGAACAAACGACAAAGTTAATCTGGTCGAACAAAGGGGGACAAGGGAAGAATAGTTGCTCAGATTCATCCGAGTGTCTTGGATCTGCTAACTTGGAAGAAGCTAAGTTTACACCTTCAAGAAAAGGAAGGCATTCAGTTTCTTAGTTCTAGCAGCTAAGGAACGTACTTGTGGTGGCTTTTTTTGATGGGGTTTTTCTTAATTGATATTAGCATGTCAAAAAGACTAGTCATCTTTCTCTGTAAGTCCTCTAGAAGAAAATGAAGGATATAGTTTGACAAAAAAGTTTGTAGGAGGAAATGAAGCCTCTTATGGGCCAACAAACAGAAGTTATTGTATAGATGTTCTAACATTTATTAGTTGTCCATGCAAAAAAAAAAAAACATTGTTGGCTTATTCTGGATCATAAGTCAATGTCAATCTTGCGGTTATCTTAACAGATATAATTAGTCTAGCGATATTAGCAGTACTTGATTTTCATTGTTTGAATTTGATAAGTTTTCTCTACTGACAGGATTTTTGGGAGTAAATAATTTTGGACATTGTCGAATTAAAAATATTTTTGGGTGCAGAGATGGAGAAAATAGAGGAAGTATCACCATTTAAGAGGAAATATTCATTATTCTAAGATCTAAAAATGATTAAGATCTAATTTTAGTAAATAAAATATATACTATTGATATTAAAATGTGGCTTGTCCTACTCAATTAAGTAAGAACTTTAAAAAATGAAGGGGAACTACATCTTAAACTGATGAATATTTTCAATGATATCCAAATATATATAATTGGTCTCACTTCTATTTTTATGTTTTTTTAAAAAATTGAGAACGCCGTTTGGTGGTGCGACCCTATGAGTCGAACATAAAAATATAAAGTATTGAGTCCAGACCTCCCCCTTAAACCCCGTACGAATCCTAACTTGAGAATTGGCAAGTTATGCTATGCTCACAAATTATTGAAAATGCAGCCTGCACTTAAAAATCAATCCACAAGGCAATTATTAAGAACCTTCAGTTCATGGTCTTTTGCCATTAAAAATGCAAAATCTCCTCAAAGAGCCTTGGCACTCTATGCTCAAATGCAACGCCAAGCCATTCCAGTCGACAGTTTCGCCATTCTTTTCACTCTTAAATCATGCACCCAGTTACGCAACCTTCCTCTCATATGCCACCTCCATGCCCATCTCCTCAAATTAGGCTTTAATATCCACGTGTATGTTGCCACTTCTCTGCTTAATGCGTATGCTGGAACCTCATTTGACTGTGCGTACAAGCTGTTCGATGAAATTCCCATGAGAAATACTGTTACGTGGAACACGATGATAACTTGCTTTTCTCGTTCCGGGGATGTTAAAGGAGCGAGGAAGATGTTCGATCAGATGCCTTTGAGAGACCTAGCTTCGTGGTCGGCAATGATTGCTGGATACTTGAGCAATGGGCACTGGGAGGAAGGTGTGGCGCTCTTCCAAGAAATGGTTATGTTTGAACAACTAAAGCCTGATCAAGTAACCATTGGGCCAATATTGGCGGGCTGTTCTGAAATGGGTTCAATTGGTTTGCTCCTTCGGAAATCAGTGCATGGTTTTGTCGTGAAGAATCATTGGGAACTTAATGTGGAGCTTGGTACTTGTTTAGTAGACATGTATGCTAAATGTGGATTCATGAATCTTGCTTCTCTTGTTTTCGATATGATGAAATATAGAAATGTCGTTACTTGGACTGCTTTAATTTGTGGAGCAGCAAAACATGGTTTTGGAACTGAAGCTTTGGAGATATTCAAGAAAATGAGACAAGGGGGTGTGCTACCTAACGAGTTTACGTTCACTGGGGTACTTAGTGCTTGTGTTCAAGCAGGGCTGGTCGATGAAGGTCGTGGATATTTCAAAATGATCAAAGAGTGTGGACTGAGACCAACAATTCAGCATTATGGCTGCATGGTTGATTTATTTGGGAAGGCTGGGTTGTTAGGGGAAGCATATGAAATTATCAATACTATGTCACCCGAGCCTAACATAGTTATTTGGGGTTCCTTTTTGTCAGCTTGCAAGTTGCATAAACAGTTTGAGATGGCAGAGCGAGTGATTGAGAGGGTCATGAATTTGGTGAGGCCAGAGAATGATGGAGGGGTTTATACCCTTATCTCAGACTTGTATGTTCTGGGTGGTAAATGGGCAGAAGCCGAGAGGGTGAGGCAATTGATGCTCCATCAACATGTGAGGAAAGCTAGAGGATGTAGTTTTATAAGAAATAATACAACATGAAGTATCAAACTGCACCAGATTCTTGTTTAGATAATGCTCTGGTCAAGAAAATTATTATTTCTTCTTTCTGTTCTTGAAGTGACTTTCACCGACAGTAGAATTAGGAAGGCGGAGGACTTATCAAGTTAAGACGAAGAAAGAAGGAACTTGTTGCAGAAAAAACTAAGATACTGGAAAAAGATGCCGCATATAGGAAGGTGTATAAGTTATACGTGTCTCCCTGCTTCCTCACACAAAAGTATACTTCCTGTGTTTATGCCTCAATGACACCAATTGAATCTATAAGGTTCTTTAGCAGAATGTGGAAAGATCATGAAAGGTCGAAATAAGCATTTCATCATTGGCAATGCTCCACTTAGCTAAAGCGTCTACAACTTGATCAGCCTCCCTATAGCAATGACGAATAACACAATTTAGTTGCCTGGTAATATGTTGAATGTGCTTGATAATGTCCCAAAACTGCCATGGTGGACTGGTGGTTTGGAATTTCCTCTGATCATCTCTATAACCAACAAAGAGTCGCAGTCTAGGAAAATTTTGTGGATTGATGTTATTCTGAATACACCAATTCAACCCAAATAAGACTGCCTTTGCTTCTGCCATATTACTACAGTTTCTGGCAATTGGAGAAGCAAAAGTCATGAGTAAGCATACTCTCTGATCCCTGCAAATACCTCCAATACCACTATACCAGCATATCCTTCTAGATTTTTGCTACCATGTGTATTGATTTTAAACCAAGATTCTGTAGGCTTGTCCCGTTTAACAACTTTTCATTACATCCTGGGGGAAAGCTGCAAACTCTATTGACAAATAGCACCCCAGTTCCCTGCGCACTCTCCATTCCACTTAGCATAGGAAACCACCCATTTGACATGTAGCAAAATCTGACAGAATACCCTTTTCAGATAGATTCTGGAGTCTCATCATATAGCATTCCATATCTCCCAATAAATTACCATCGGAGTAATTTGGAGAATAGTATGACAAATGCTGGAGTATTAATTCTTTGGCTTGATCCCACCACCTTTGAATCTTGATTCTGATAGGGATATCATCCTATAATATCTATCTAACTCCCAATGAATTGCCAATAGAATTCGTTTCAGCTTCTTAAAGTTGAAGAATACCGACTTTTTATAATTGGCAAAGGACCAAATATACCCTTGTAGTATGAGAAAAAGTTTAAATATACCCTTCATTATACTTTGGGTCCAAATATACCTTACTGTAATACTATTGGTTCAAATATATCCCTCTTCTGTTAAGTTTGTCCACAGTGAACCTCAATCCTACGTGGCACTTATATTTGATGAGGTGGGCCACATGGCATGCCACCTCATCTCCCCTAATCCATATATAAAAGACTAAAATTTGAAATACAATATTTTTTATGGTAGCGGTAATGGTGGCAATAGTGGTGGAGGGGTATAAAATTTTAGTGGTGGAAAAAATAGAAGGGAGGGGTAAAATGGGTTAGGGGCACTGAGGTGGCAAGCCATGTGGCATCCACATCATCAAATGTTAGTGCGCGTAAGATTAGATGTCCACTTTGGACAAACTTAACAGAAAAAGGGTATATTTGAACCAATAGTATTACGATAAGAGTATATTTAGACTCAAAGTATAACGAATGGTACATTTAAACCTTTTTTGATAGCACCGGAGTATATTCAGCCCTTTGCCGTTTTATAATTATTTCATCAAACTAACAAGTTTAATGTTGCTCATAACTATTGGAGGATTGAGTCAATGTAATAGTAACAACTTATCTGGAGTATCTTTTTCGAAGCATAAAAAAAGTTTAGGATCCCATTAACTGTGAATAATAAATTTGTTCATGTGTTTGTTTAAGTTATTATGTGTGTCATTCAGGAGTAATGCCATTATATAAAATCTCAGACTTTTCGATCGAAAATTTTGAAAGAACTGATTTTAGTAAAGTTGCATATACTAAACTAGTTTTGATTCACATCCCATTGATAGAAGTCCAACTAGAAAGAGACTTTCTCTATTACTTTAAGAAGAGAACCATTGGTTTGGCCGACAAACTACGTCGGAAAATAAATCTTCTTTCTTTAATTTGAAGCAAGATTGTTCCGTGATCTGCATCATGTAAACGACATATTTTTATTGCAAAATTTAGGAAAATATTTTCTGATTTAATAATCTTTTAATTATTGATCAAATAGTCTCATGGCCACTTAAACTTATATCCGTTTACAAAGTTGATACATGAACTTGCACTTTTCCCATTTGAACACTCCAACTTGACTGAGTAGATACTAATAAACACCTTTGACCGTTGATTATGCCTATGTGGAAGCGGCGCAGTTGACATGGCTAAATTGTGTGCAAATCACGCTGCCAAGACGCGTGGATAGTATTGTTTTTATAAAAAAAAAAAAAGGAATCAGATAAAATATAAATGAGACAGAAAAAAAAAAAAAAAAAAAAAAAAAAAAAGGAAAAAATTACCTTTCCCTTTCCACTTCTCTTTTCCCCTCCCTCCCACCTCTCTCGTCTTCCCTACCAAACTCCCACCTCCCCTTTCCCCCTCCCCTCTCTATTCTACGACATTACTGAAGTCAAGCATTTTAATTTTTTCTTCGCCATTTCTTTTCTTGTATATGCTCCTTCTAATTTTAAAGAGAATAAAATTATTAAATAATATAATCAAGCTCGAAAATATATCACATTGAAGTGTAAATTTGGGCATAATTTTCTCCAGCCAAACACGAAAAAAGGCAGAAGAGACTGCAATTTTCATTGCATTAATAGGGTCCAATCATACCCATTGTTTCTGGTTTTACAAAAGGTTAGCAAATGCTTTGGATAGGAGAAGAGTAATTTTCCTTGAAGGTGTAGTGATTTTTCTTTTATTTTGACATTGGGTTTCAAATTTGAACTCTGATTCTTTTTCTTTCTTCTTGGTATTTTTTCGATTCTGGTTTTTTCGACATTGTGAAGTCCCACTTTGAATGGGTCACATTTGGACTTTTACCATTGGAAATGGTGGCTAGGCAGGGGGAAGGTTCTTCTGGCAAGGCTTTGGTAAAGAATAAAAGAAGGAAAAGAGAAGAAAAAATAAAAATTTAATAAATTGATTTTGGAAAAAGACAGGCCCCACAAATTACAATTGTCAAATAATAAATGGTCTGAGAATATGGTGGTATTGATGTTGAGCAATTGAGATACACGGTCTAAGAGGGAGGCTTATCAAAAGCATTTTTATCGAGTTGAGGTGCCAAATTGGGAAAAATGAGAGTTTTAATATCGTCTTTAAAATATGATGCAAGTTTAGGTGGCCCAAAGGTCATTCTGCGTTAATTAAAATGTTAAAGTGCTAGTCAAGGAGTTCATTCAACATGGAAACTGGAATATTCATAAATTCAGAGGCTCCTTCCCAGAGAACATTGTTCAAATCATTATGAATGTCAAAATTGGAAAGCATGACATCCCTGATCAAGCCATATGAGATCTCACAGAGAATGGTAAGTATTCCAACAAAACTGTTCTAAACATGTTAAGAGATATCAAGCCTAAGATCATTTCTTAAGCAAGGTATGACATCGTAACATCCCTTTTAAAATTTCCTTCTTAACTTGGAGATTACGGTTGTCTAAACTTCCATTTGATGAGGTAATTCTTAACTTTGGGAAACAAATTGTTTCAAGATGTGTCTATTGTACTAACCACTCAAATGAGTCTATACAACATGTTTTCATGAAAAGTGATGCAGCTAGGTACATTTGAAAACTCATTAGTGCTCCTATGGGCATCATTTACAAACAGATTCCCATTCGAGGGTGGTTTAACCACTAGTGGCAGCAAAGGAGCAAAAACATCATACACAAACAAGTTTTACAAATTACTCCTATCATTGTATGTTGTTGGAATTAATGCATTCACAAGGATACTATCCTTGACCTTTATGTTTTCTAGGAGTTCTTTATTGTTTCAAGAATATCATTTAGTTTTTCAATATCATCTCTTAATTTTTCAAAAAATCTTTTAAAAGTTTGTGATACATATATCTAGTGAATTGTGATACATGTATCTAGTTATTTGTGCAAGACTTTTAAATTAATTTTTTGAGTAGTATAAATAGAGATGTAATTGATGATTGTAATCATCTCAAGCGGCCTTAAGTAGCCTAATACAACTTGAGCATTCTCTAAGAAAAATATTCTCTTCCTATTTTTTCTTACAAATTGGTATCAGAGCAGTTTTCGTTCTTAATCTGGGGTTAGGTGAAGAAAAAATTTATGGCATCTAAAACAAATGATGGTGCTAATTCTTCTGTTATTCTTACTCCATTTTTTTATGGAAATGACTTTGAATAATGGAAGATAAGAATGAGAATTTATCTTAAAGCTGAAGGTTTGTGGACTATTGTCGCAAATGGTCATGAAGAGCCAGAAGACGATGGTGAACTTTCAGTAGCAGAGTTGAAAAATCTTGAGGCTAAGCGTCGTCAAGATGCAAAGGCTTTGAGCAAAATTCAAATGGGAGTCTCAAGAGCATTTTTTGCAAAAATTGCTACTTGTGAGACTGCAAAGCAAGCTTGGGAGTCTCTGGAAGCTGAGGTGTATGCTGACGAAAAGGTACGCACTATCAATCTTCAAACTCTTAGAAGAGAGTTTCAAAATTTGAAGATGATAGAATTTGAAAAAATAGATGAATATTGCACAAGAGTCATGAATATTGTTAATGAAATGAGAAATCATGGTGATGAAATTTCTGACAAACAAGTTGTGGAAAAGATTCTAATTAGTGTCATAGAAAAGTATGAGTATATTGTTGCTATCACTGAGGAGACGAAAGATCTTTCTAAGCTTTCCATCAAAGAGCTAGTTGGATCGTTTCGTGCACACGAGAAGCGAAGATTTTTTTGTGAGAATCAACCCAAAGAGACGGCTTTCCAGTCCAGAACCAACGAGAATTCTCAAAAATTTTCAAAGAATCAATAAAAAAAGAAGTATAATCCAAAAAAGAAGCAGGATCGTGATGGCTCTACTAAGAAGGTTGAAGAAAAAGGTGAGAAAAGTACTAATCTTTTTTGTAAAATTTGTAAAAAGACTAATCATAATGCAGAAAAATATTGGCATAAAGGAAAGCCCAATGTAACTTTTGTAAAAAGTTTGGCCATATTGAGAAGGATTGCAGGCACAAGCAACGGGAACAAGCAAATTTCTGTAAAGGAAAGGAGAAAGAAAAGGAAGAAAATATTTTTTTCGCTTCTCAATCTGATGCTTCGGCAAAAAGCAATGAATGGTATGTTGATAGCGGTTGTACCAATCATATGACTGGAGATGAAAAGGCTTTCCTCTCAATTAATCGCAGCATCACTCCTAAAGTGAGAATGGGGAATGGAGCCTTAGTTGATGAAAAAGGCAAAGGTACCATTTCGATAACAGAAAAGGGAGCGGTAAGCAAATTCATGATGTTATTTATTTTCCTGACTTGGAAGAAAATTTGCTTAGTGTTGGTCAGCTCATGAAAAATGGTTATTCTCTTGTGTTTAGAGATAATTGTTGTAGAATTTATGATAAAATTGAACCAAATCAAGTCATTGTTGAAGTAAAGATGATAAAAAGAAACTTTCCTTTACAACTTCATTACAGTGCATTCAAAAATGAAGTTGTAGATGATTCAAAGGTTTTGTCACTTGAATTTTCATGGTTTGAAGCTTCTGAAGCAAAAAGACATGGTGCAAGGCCTTCCTGAGATACATATTGAGGTGGATCCATGTGAAAGTTGTATTATGGGAAAGCAACATAGAAAGTCTTTTCCAAAAGGGAAGTCTTGGAGAGCAAGTGTACTTTTGGAACTAATCCATACAGACATTTGTGGACCAATGAAGACTCCATCTCTGGGAAGCCAAAGGTACTTTCTAATTTTTATTGATGACTTTTCAAGAATGACTTGGGTTTATTTCTTGAAAGAAAAGTCAGAAACATTTGCTACATTCAAGAGATTTAAAGCCTTTGTTGAGAAGCAAAAAGGCTGCAGCATCAAAACCATCCGCAGTGACAGAGGAGGTGAATATACAAGTTGAGAATTTGAAGAATATTGCAAAAACGAAAGCATTGAGAAGCAACTTACAGCAGGATACACTCCTCAATAAATGGTGTATATGAAAGGAGAAACAGAACCATTATTGAAATGGCCAGAACAATGATGAATGAGAAAGGGCGGCCAAAATATTTTCGGGCAGAAGCAGTACATACAGCAGTGTACATCCTCAATACGTGCCCGACAAAGGCATTGAAGGACAAGACACCAGTTGAAGTTTGGAGTGGAATGAAACCTTCTGTAAGTCATTTTAAAATTTTCAGGTGTGTTTGTTATGCTCATATACCTGCTGAAAAAGAAACAAATTGGATGAAAAGAGTCAAAAATGCATATTTCTTGGCTACAGTGATGTGACAAAAGGTTATAGGCTTCTCGATGTCAAAATTAATAAACTTGTTGTTAGTAGAGATGTCATTTTTAATGAAAAAATAGCATGGAATTGGAAAGATAAAAAGGTGGAGAATACTTCTATCATTTCTTTAAATGTGCCAAGTCAATAAGAGGATGAGGAAGAGGAAGATGTCCCTCGAGGGGGAGAAATCTCAGATCCAGAAGATGAAGAACCACCTCCAAGAGGAACAAGAATGTTGAGTGACATCTATCAAAGATGCAACTTTGCTTGTATTGAGCCAGAAAATTATGAGGAGGCAATAAAGCATGATGTTTGGAAGAAAGCCATGGTAGAAGAAATTTGGATGATTGAGAAAAATAATACTTGGGAGCTTGTGGATGTACCTAAAGAAAGACAAGTTGTAAGTCTAAAATAGATTTACAAAATCAAACTCAATCAAGAAGGAGAATTCAAAAGCACAAAGCAAGGTTGGTTGCTAGAGGTTTCATGCAAAATTCAGGTATTGATTTCTATGAAACTTTCTCTCCAGTTGCACATCTTGAGATAATTAGAACCTTGATTGCTGTTGCTGCACAAAAGAAATGGAAGATTTTTCAACTTGATGTTAAGTCTACATTTCTAAATGGAAAACTTGATGAAGAAATTTATGTAGAGCAACCTCAAGGATTTTTTGTTCAAGGGGGAGAAGAGAAGGTGTATAGGCTAAAAAAGGCTCTTTATGGGCTGAAGCAAGCACCAAGAGCCTGGTACAATGAAATTGATACATACTGTCTGAAAAATAATTTTCAGAGAAGCAAAAGCGAAGCCACTTTGTATGTGAAGCAAGAACATGGTAGCATTATCATTGTTTGCATCTATGTGGATGATCTGATTTTTACAGGAAATAATCTGAAGATGATGCAGAAATTCAAGCAAGATATGATGCAAACCTATGAAATGAGTGATCTTGGGTTGCTACATTGTTTCTTGGGCATTGAAGTTTCTCAAGTGGAAGAAGGCATTTTTATTTCTCAGAAGCAGTATACTAAAAGTATTCTTCAAAAATTTAAAATGATGGATTGCAAGTATGTGGCCATACCATTAGCAGCAAATGAGAAGTTCAGAAAAGATGATGGAGCAAAGAAAGCTAATAGCTCACTTTACAGGAGCTTGATTGGAAGCCTGATATATCTTACTTCAACAAGACCTGACATTATGTTTGCTGCTAGTTTATTATCCAGATTCATGCAAGAACCAAGCCAAGTGCATTTTGGAGCTACAAAGCGTGTTCTACGCTACTTGCAAGGAACAATGGATTATGGAATAATGTACAAATTTGATGGAGATTTGGACTTAATTGGCTATTCTGATAGTGACTGGGCTGGAAGTATAGATGACATGAAGAGTACTTCTGGTTATGCTTTCTTATTTGATTCAAACATTTGTTCTTAGATGTCAAAAAAGCAAAGTGTTGTTGCTCAATCCACTGCCGAAGCAGAATATGTCTCAGCAGCTAAAGCTACTTCTCAAGCTATTTGGCTTAGGAGAATTCTTGAAGATATTGGTGAAAAACAAAAAGAAGGGACTGTTTTGTATTGCGATAACAAATCAGCGATTGCCATTGCCAAGAATCCGGTCAACTATGAAAGATCGAAGCATATTTCCATCAAGTAACATTTTATCCGAGAAGCACAAGAGAAAGGTGAAATTCAGTTGCATTATTGCCAAACAGTAGAACAACTTGCTGACATCTTCACCAAAGCACTTCCTAGAGAAAAGTTTTGCTATCTTCGAGAACGCATTGGAGTTGTCAAGCAAATGCATTGAGGGGGAGTGTTGGAATTAATGCATTCACAAGGATACTATCCTTGACCTTTATGTTTTCTATGAATTCTTTATTGGTTCAAGAATATCATTTAGTCTTTCAATATCATCTCTTAGTTTTCCAAGAAATCTTTTAAAAGTTTGTGATACATGTATCTAGTTATTTGTGCAAGACTTTTAAATTAATTTTTTGAGTAGTATAAATAGAGATGTAATTGATGATTGTAATCATCTCAAGCGGCCTTAAGTAGCCTAATACAACTTGAGCATTCTCTAAGAAAAATATTCTCTTCCTATTTTTTCTTACATATGTTGGAAGATCTGGGAAAATAGGTGCTCATGTAAATATGGTGACCAAAATGGATTTCATTTCTATAAGATGAAGCAACAGATAATATGGAACATACATGCTGCAGTTCATAGAATCTTCCCTAGTTGCTTGGGTCAAATACTGTGATGATATGATGAGATTACAACCAGTTCCTGAAGGAATTATAGTAGCTTGGAGGAAACCTCTAAAAGGATCCTTCAAACTTAACACTGGTGGTAGCTATATACATGAGAATGGGAAAGCATGTGTTGGTGGTACTATGAGAAATGATCAGGGAGATTTCATTAAGGCATTCTCAGTCCAAGCCAAATGCAGTAGCAATAACGATGCAGAAGCCCAAGCTGCGCTGCTTTATTGGGATCAAATGGTGCATACAAAATGGTTACTCTAACTTCAATATAGAGCTAGACTCCCTCCTGGTGACAAACATGTTTAAAGAAGGAAATACGGACAACTACAAAATGAAGAGGATCATTGAGAATATTACACAGTTTATGAACCAAGCCAAAATCACTCCTATGCACTGCTACAGGGAAGCAAATCAAGTGGTTGACTACCTAGCTAAATTAGCCACAACCACCTCTGATAGTAACATACATCTTTCCTTTCAACAACTTCCTAGAGGTGCCAAAGGCCCTTCCATATAGATAAATTGTAGATGCCTAGTATTAGGATAAAGTATGATAAGGCAATTTTTTTTGTAAGCTAACCAAGTTCTGATTGTGTCACACAGAGGTGAAGTGTATGTAATCACCCTTATGTGTTTTTTGGTAAGGATATCTATATCCTTGTGTTGTAATCGTTGGAGGTAAGGCTATCCCCCCTCCTATTTTTGAAGACAAATACAACACCCCTAGCGAATTTATATCCTTGTGTTGTAATCGTTGGAGGTAAGGCTATCCTCCTCCTATTATTGAAGATAAATACAACACCCCTAGTGAACCTTGAAAAATTATATTAAAAAAATAATCAAAAAGAGGGAAGTATGTAAATTGCCCGTTAATTTCTTTTTTCTGTTAAACTTAAACAGTCCACTTCAAATAATCTATTAGATTTAGGGTTCTAGACCAAACATGTGAAAGTATCATATCTGTCCAGGGGATATATATTAAGGACTAAAATAAAACAACCCCAATATATTAAGGATTATTCTGATCATTTTTCCATTACAAACTTCCTATTGGATAAGTGGAGTTAGAAAATAAATAAATTGTAAACGAAAAAGAAAAAAGTAAAAGGAAACAAGCATCCACCGAAAAACAGGAAACTATATTTTCAGTTTCACCTGTTCACAACTGTTAATTAGTTCAATTGTAAAAAACTTTTGTATATAAAGATTAGGAAAAAACTAACTTGAGTCCCAAGCTTAACCTTCCGCAGAAATCACAATTTCTTTCTCTACTAAAAATTGTTTCCTAAATTTTCTCTGTTGGATTTAACCTGATCAGATATCTATAAATAGTCCATTACAACATTCACGTCAATTAACTTCCACCATTCGTCTAGGGTTTTCTTTCATAGTTCTTGTCTTCTTACTTGATAGAAAAGAACTTTTTGTCTTTGCGTATTGCGGCAATTACTGTGTCTCATTCTTGTGTTTCTCTATAAGCAAGAAAAAGAGACAACCATATATACCATGTCGACGGTTCCAGCTGCACGCCAGCGTGTCATGGGTGTTCGGTTTCACCCAACTGAAGCAGAGTTGATCAACTTTCTGAAAAGGTTCCTAAAGGGCGAGCCTTTGCCGAGTGAATGCCCTAATTTCCAACTTGCCGATATCTATGGAGACCAACCACCATGGGAGATATTTGGAGCTTCTGATCATCCCGAAGAGAAGGTTCGCTATTTTTTTACTCGGTTGAAGAAGCAGAAGAGCGAACATACAAGGGTTCGTCGAACTTGCGCCAACGGGACATGGAAAGGCCAAACAGGTATTGATCCTATCAAGAATGGTAAGGGAACTGTGGTTGGGTTTAGAAGATGTTTCAAGTTTCAAACTAGTCGTAGTAAAGAAGGAGAGCACAATAAAATTTGGTTGATGAAAGAATATTCCGTCGGGGATGATTTCTTTAGAGAAAACAATATTCCTAAGGAGGATATTGTTGTGTGCCGAATCAAGAAGAATATAAGAGCTGAGAAAAATCATGGGGTAACTCTGGAGGAACAAGATGTTGCCAAAATAATCGAAGCTATGTTTCATGGACCTGATGAAGATTACTGCACAACAGTACAACCTGCACCAATTTGTCAATACGAATATCAAGTCATGGACGAGACTCAGAAGATGAGCGAACATAATAATAGCAGCTATATTAATGATTGCTCCAACTACCAAGAAGAGATCAATTAGGCTGATGATGTGCTCCTAGATATTGACGATTTTGGTGATATAATCTGGTAAGCATGAGTAATGAAGGGGACGCAGATATATCAACGGGAGGAGAGACACGCAGCAATCAATTTATATATAATAGTAACTTTTATTGAATGAAGTAGTAAATAGAAGTTATAGGAAAGTAGAGCTTTTAGTAGGTAACCGTTTCTCATTAGAACAAACTTCGCAAGAGAAACTTGCTATTGCCAGAAGAATTTCCTTGTATTCACATATATACGGAGTATCACTTAATATAACTTTGACACGATTTCTGCTATATATTGTTGTAGTTATAATGCTTACTATCTGTTCCCTGGCAGTAATTCTTTGTCATTATTCATGCTTATCAAATAATTTTAACTTCATCTTTCACAATTTTTGTTGGATCAAATCCATCCTCTGGCTAGCATAAAAACAAATTACTGCCCATATTATTCTTGTAGTGTATCTTGTTGGTTTCCCTAAACAAAATTATTATTTGTTGTTTTGATTTTCTTGTCACATTCTTACTTGTTTCTATCTGTATAGATTACATACGTATATATGCATTATTAAGTCTGGTGCAGACTTTTATAATTGCTCTCTAAAGTTTTTATTTTGTTCCACTTATTTAGATGGGTGACCAAACTCCGAACTGATCCATATTAGGTACTGTTGGCATCTTTTGATTTGGCTGATGAAAGAATATTTCGTCGGGGATGATTTCTTCAGAGAAAATAACATTCCTAAAGAGGATATTGTAGTGTGCCGAATCAAAAAGAATATAAGAGCTGAGAAAAATCATGGGGTAACTATGGAGGAACAAGACGTTGCCAAGATGATCGAAGCTATGTTGCATGGACCTGATGACTACTGCACAACGCAACCGGCGACAATTAATCAAGGAAATGAGATTCACAATGAGTTCACTGAAAATACAATGTTGCACGCAGAATATGCACCAGATGATTGTTTGAGCGGACCTAATAACCAAAATAGAAAATTGTTGATTAATACAGATGACGGGAATCAAGTTAGTATGGAGAACCAAAATAATATGATGACCTGCTTACGGGTGATGCAAATACAACTTCGACTACCTTGGAACAAGAAACATATGGTCTACGATTGAGAAGCTGATTATCAGACAAATAACAACAGTGAATTCTGGGAAGCGATCAATGAAATATTGGAAGATGTAAATATTACTGTTCCTGATAATTGGTGACAATATCAGTTCTACTATAGGCATGAAAATATCAGTAGTTAATTTGTTGCTTAGTTCTTAACCAACTATGGGTGCAAATCTCTTTGTAATTCCTTTTGGTTCATATTTTAGTTGAAGAGCAAAAGCTCGCTTAAATGAAAACATACAATTTCAGTACTTGTTTTCTCAGATATATATATTTTTAGAGGTCGAAGTTTCAATCCTGGCCAAGTAATTAGATACTGGAGTACAATATATACTGCAAATGGAAAGAATAAGCGGTCCATTTTGCCAAATAATTTTTTTATATATCTTCCTCAGAATCAATAAAGGCTAAAACAGAGAAATATGTGGAGATGCCAAGTTTTCACTTTATCATTATGTTTTCCGTTTGCCTTTGAGAGGGTTTTGACCTTAACTTTTGCATTTCATCCGCTCACATTGGAGTTTCCTTTCCTTGACAATTATAAGATATGTTTTACCAGTTTTAGCCCTGACTAATTCATATTCGTGTCAAAGACATCTCACTTTAGGTGTAAAGGGTCCACACCAATAAGGCAATGATGACCGCATTCCCATAGCTCAAGCCTGACTCCTTTCAAGTCCTGAGTTATTCTTGAAACAAATATTTTTTTCTAACGTGTCTAAATATTTTACTCATTTTGTTATGCAAGGAGTTACGCTACATAATAGAGGGGGTAACATGGTGATTAAACTAGACATGGAGAAGGCTTATGGCAAAATGTCCAGGAAGTTCATCTATGCAGTTCTTAGATTTTTCTGAAATCTGGATAGACATCATCAGTGGACTCTTATCAAATGTATGGTATTCGATCATTGTTAATGGAAGTAGGAAAGGCTTTTTTTACTTCTTCTCAAGGCCTCAAGCAGGAGGATCCATTGTCGCCTTCCTTGTTCATTATTGGATTTGAGGTGTTGTCCAGATTTCTTAACAACCTTACCCACAATGAAAACTTTACTTTCTTCTCCATGAATGAAAATGGACCTCAAATTAACCATCTGGCTTATGCAGATGATGTGATTATTTTCACCGGGAGAAATACTAAGTCCATCAAACTAGTGATGAAGCAGATCAAGACATATGAGAGGGCCTCAGGCCAAAAGGTGTATGCCGACAAAAGTTTTTTCATCGCTGCAGTGAAAACCAGAGCTGGGAGAATTAACAGAATGAGGAAGAAAACTGATTTTATGGATAAGCAATTCCCCTTTGCATATTTGGGATGTCCTATCCATGTAGGAAGGAAGAAACTTTGTTACTTGGATGATATGGTAGCAAAAATAGTGAGGAAACTGGCTGGTTGGCAAGGTAAGATGTTGTCATATGGGGGTAGGATTACTCTGATCAAGAATGTTCTGCAATCGTTACCAATTTATATCTTATCTACCATGTCCCCTCCAAAAGGAACTCTAACACTCATCGAAAAACATTTCTCTAGATTTCTATGGGGAACAACAAGAGACAAGAACAATTCTCACTGGTGTTCCTGGAAAAATTTGTGTGTACCAAAGGATGAGGGGGGAATTGGTGTCAGAAGTATGGAAGAAATCAATGAAGTGTGCAGCATGAAGAGATGGTGGAGGTTTAGGACCAAACCATCTCTATGGGCAGATTTCACCAAAGCCAAGTATTGCATCAGGGCTCATCCTGCGACCAAAAAGTGAGCAACCAGAAATTCTCACTCATGGAAAAGTCTATTACAAAGAAGAAAGAAAGTTGAAAATAACATTAGGTGGAAGAATAATTCAAGAGAATGCAGTTTCTTGTGGGACAATTGGACCTATAGAGGAGCTCTGGCAACAAGGTATCCAAACAATGGTAGAGCATCAAAACTCATGGTAAAAGAGTTCTTCAGTGGGGAGGATTGGAATTGGGAAAACTAAGAAGACTTCTACCTGAAGAGGAGGTCATTCATATTACAAGCATTAAAATAGGGAGACAAGATCAACAAGGCTATGCTATCTGGAACTGAAGATGGAATTTTTTCGAACAAATCAACTTGGCAATTGATTAGAATGCATAAACCAAAGAATTCCTTCATCAACAAAGTTTGGCATAAGAACGTCCCATTCAGGATTTCCTTTTTGAGTTGGAGGTTAATTAAGGGAAGGCTACCATTTGATGATATCATTAGCAGATTTGAAAACCAGATGATTTCTAAGTGTGCATGTTGCACGTCACCCAAATGTGAAACATTACAACACGTTTTCTTTGAAGGGAAAGCTGCAAATCATATCTGGAAGTACTTTGGTACACCACTTGGGATGTAATTGCAAACTGATTCTATCAATGGGGTTCTCAAGCAGTGGTGGCAAAGGAAACCAAGTAATTTGGTGCATAAATTGATATTACAAATTACTCCTATAACTATATGTTAGGAGTTGTGAAAAATGAGTATTGCTTGCAAGTATGGTAACAAAAGAAAGTTCGATCATAGGAATATGGAATACTAGGTAATGTGGAACATTAAGGCTGTGATTTATAGAACCTTCCCAAACATATAACTACCACCACATTGGCATCAAATTTGTGACATTGTGGAAAGGTTGAGACCAATTCCGATTTGGAAACAAGTACATTAAAGCAACTGGTAATGCTGGTACTGGAGGAATTGCGAGGGACGTAAATGGTAATTTTATTATGGCCTTCTCGATAATAAGGTGTAACAGTAACAACTTTGCTGAAGCCATAGCTGCTAAGTTCGGAGTAGAGTGGTGTATCCGAAATGGTTACAGAAATATTGACTTGGAGATGGATTCGTTGTTAATTGTTGAGATACTAAGAAAGAGGTTCACCAAGAACAATAAATTGAAGATGGTGATTGAAGAGATTGTGCACAGCCTTGAATTAATCAATGTATATGTTATGCACTGTTTAAGGGAAGCTAACCAGGTAGATGACTCCTTGGCAAAAATGGCCACTTCACAGAATGATGATATTGTCTACCTATCCTATCATCAATTGGCCAATATTGCAAAAGGCCCTTTTCTGCTAGATAAGTGGCAGATGCCTAGTATTAGGATTAGGTATGACAAAGCTAATTTTTTTGTTAGTTAAGTTGTATAGAAAGAGAAGGGAGATGTAATCTGCATATTTTTTGTCCATACGATCCCTTCTCTACATATTTTTGCGATGGTTGCAATAGCAGCCTATCTTGTTGTACTCCGAGCTAAGACATAGCCCCCCTCATTTTGTGATGCAGCAATATATCACAGCCCAGTCTCATGCTGGAAAAGCTTTATAAAAAAAATATAAAAAAAAAAGAAAAAGAAAAGCTCATTTTATTACCAGAGTTAATCAAAATTCCTGTGATTTGGCGCCCAAACAACCTTTTCTGTATATTTTTCCTTAATAGAGCACTTCAAATAGGGTGGCTCTCTGCCGAATACAATAAGAATAACAATGTTTCATGGAAATCATTTTCCAGACAACATGTTAATTATTTGATATTTTAGACTCCGAAACCTACCCTTTTTGCCTTGAGCCACCTCTTTGATCTCACGAGCTCTTGTTTTTGGCTTTAGGCTGGGCGTACCTACAGAAATAGATATACTCTAACTTATCCCAGGAAAAAAAACAACAACAAAAGAATGAATTTGTGCATCACAAGCCCATCTAGCAACCTAATATGGTTAGTACGTTACAGTATTTAGGTGTTGTTAAACACTGATAGAGTGAACAAGCTTGAATACCCGTTGAATTATTTACAAGTAAGATTTTTGCCCATTTTAATATGTTCTCTAGGTAGGTTCAGAATACAGTGAATTTGTGTAATATAAAATGATGAACATTTTCAATTTTATCCGAATATGGATAGTTCCTTTCACCTTTTTAAACTTGAAATATACCTTTGTCTTCTTATTTTTTCGACAAGCTAACAAGTTATTAATGTCGCTCCTAATTAACTTGTTGGGAATTCAGCTGAAGTTGTTTATCTATTTTTTGGAAGCCAAAGAAAGAAAGAAAAGAGTCCAAAAACCCATAATCTGTGACTGAATAACTGAAGGTAGAGATTAGAGGAATAACTGCAACATGTTAGTCCTTTACTTTTGGAAGCTTCACAAATATAAGGTGTTTGGACCTGTCCAACATTCATATTATACTGGAGTTGGAGGAGGTGAAGTTTGCATATATTCCTCCTTCATGTATTCACTTTTAATAAATAAAGTAGGAGTTAATGCCAAATTTGCCTGTACCACAAGCTCGCTTTACTTAAAAGAACGAAGACAGAGGTTTAAAATAAAATTGAAGATAGAGATTAAAATCAAAGCAAAATATATATAAGATTTAAAGGGATCTTATGTAAGCAATAACTTATTCAGCCTATATGCCGCGTTTTTTAATTTTAAAAGTATAAATGGACTATTGGTATCTTCAGTTGACAATAGCAACCTCGCTTGGCAATTTGTTCGTGGAAATTCTATTGAAATCTTAGAAATTAAATGGTTAATGTGTTTGTTTATGTGATTATGTGTGTCATTTCAGAAATGCCATTATTAAAAACTTGTTATTCCATACAAAAACTTCAAGTAACACATTGATTATTGAATTCAATAAATTAAAGTTGTCTATGCCAAATATGAACAAATGTTAAAGATGAAATCCGTTTTTTTCCCTCTAAACTCGCTTTGGATTTCGAATAGTTCAAATCCGCACAAGGAAATCTCACTTTAGTGGTAAAGAGTCAGAAAATTCCATTTTCATTATTTCATTCCCAGGAATCAAATCCGATATCAATAACTTAAAAGCTTTCAAGTTAATTATTGAAAGTTTAAGTTTCGAGTTATTCTTGAAAAATCAATTTGTGACCAAACTTAATCAAGATTCTTGTGCTTTGGCGCCCAAACAACCTTTATTTAAATTTTCCTTACTAAAATACTTCAATATGATTGGAAAGAGCAGAATGATCCCTAAGGTAGCTCTTTTAAATTATTACTCAAATAACGCCAAAAAAGCAAATCTAATCACGTGATTATGCATGTGGTCATCATCAGATTTCCCACTTCCCCTGTTCCTGCGAACTTCCAAATCTATCCTCATCGAAGCGCGCGGACCAGGGAAGCAAAGCGAGGTCAAAAGAGTCAATTCATAGAGTACAGGCGCGTTCCTCAACAAAATGGGATTCAAATTCCCGCTGTGGAATCAAAATTTCAAACTTTCAAAAACCCTCCAATGGCTCATTTTCACCCCGCCAAAGTCAACAAACCCTTTCTTAACGGCTCCTTCTTCTACCTAAAGCACGAGTTTTCTCTCTCTTTTATATCGATTCCATTTTAGAATCCTTGCAAAGTTTGGCCATACACGCACACACAGTTGAATTCATTTCGTCAAAGAAAACAATTATGTCGTTAGCTTCAGATCCTTCAAAATATTCTAGATCTACTTATTGTCGTAAACAGAAGTCTCTCGGTCTCCTATGTTCCAAGTATGAATCTGAGGTTTTGTTAATTTTATTTTGAGTATGAATCAGAACATTTGCTGATTCTTTTTTTTTTTTTTTAAATCTATTTTGTGAATTGGTGCAGTTTTTTGAGCTTATACAATCGGGAAGGTATTGAAACCATAGGGCTTGATGATGCTGCGCGGAGATTAGGTACTTATATCTTCCTTAATTTTTTTTTTTTTGGTTTTTTTTTTTGTTGTTGATATTTATGGGTTTGTTTTGGGTCCTTTTGTATATAGGGGTGGAAAGACGGCGGATCTATGATATTGTGAATGTACTGGAAAGCATTGGCGTAAGATCTACTTATATATTACAACTCGTAACAATTTGAGTTTCATTAATTGTAAGGTTTTATTTTCTTAAATCTTATAGTTCTAGGTTTTTGTTAATTCAGATTCTTGCAAGGAAGGCTAAGAATAGGTATTCATGGAAAGGCTTTGGAGCAATTCCTTGGACATTGCAACAATTGAAGGTAAATGCACTAGTTTAGACTTCGGATTTAAGTTATACACTGACATTTATTTTTTACACCACCAATATAATTTAACATGATAGAACATGTTACTTATTTGTTCTAGAATATCAATCAATGTAAAAATTAAAAATAGCTACTTCCAATTATTCTTTAAGTGGTATGATTGTGTAAAATCTTTTAGATTGTTAGTGCTTAGACCATAAACTCTTCAATTTTTGGCTTACCTAATTGTTTTCTTTTTGGTCTCAATTAATATTTGGTTAGGAAGAGGGTCTAAAAGAGAATGTCAGTGGTTTTGATGGATCTAGCTCTGCCAAGGTAAGTTCTTGACTGCTCTCATTTTTAAGTATTGTTTAGTTTAAGTCTTTTGTCTAGTGAAATGCTATATTTTCCTTATTTTTGCTCCATGTAATATCAGGGTTCAGATGATGATGATGATGATGATGATTCCAAACCAATTGTTTCGAGTCACACAGAGACACTAAACCCCAGTTCCAACTTTGCAGCAGCGTCCAAATCTGGTGTGTTTGCCTTTTTCCTTCCTTTAAGTGTTGCTTGTAAATGACATTCAATTGTTTTAATTAATACAGCTACTCTTTGGGAGTACTTTCTGAGACATCTTGGGGTATGTTTTGACAGACAATAGAAGAGAAAAATCATTGGGACTACTTACGCAGAATTTTGTCAAGCTCTTCCTCTGCACCGATGTAAGCAAAAAACTTTCCACTATCAATAACTTGTTTCTCTATTTGGTTTCTATATATTTAATTCTTTGTGGTGATTCTGTTCAGGTTGATATGATTTGTCTTGATGAGGCAGCAAAAATACTGTTAGGAGACGGGAGACCTCCTGCGATGACAAGAAGTAAAAATCCACACCTTATTTTTTTCTTTCTTAAGAATAATCTGAAATACCAATGTAGATGAATGAACTGTTAGTATCTTTTAACACCACTGTCCTGCCTATCAATGCCCCTTCAAATAACTTTGTCTTTTCTTATCTATGCAGCCAAGGTTAGGAGGCTATACGATATTGCAAATGTATTGTCTTCTATGAAGTTTATTGAGAAGGTAATTATCCTCAAATGTTATTCATCAGGAAGAAAAAAATAATTAGGCAGAAAATTGAAAATATACCTAAAATTTTGTAAAGAAACTCTAGTTACTATTATTGCTGCTTGCATAACTTGCTGCTCGCATAACTTGCTGCAGACCCATCACCCAGAGACAAGGAAACCTGCTTTTAGATGGTTGGGGATGAGAGAAAGATCAGATGACAATTCAGTTGATACTCTTGGTGCTACTGAGTCCAAGAAGAGGGTATTTGGGACTGAGCTTACAAATACAACTATCAAGAGGAGCAGAGTAGCACTACCTGTGGATGGTATTTCAGATGAAGCAACTAGGAAACAATTGCTAACTGAAATCAAATGTGAAAACCTGGAAAATGAGATTCACTGTCCTAAACAGGAACCTGGTTTAACAGCAAGCAAAAAGAGTTACCACTTTGGCCCGTTTGCTCCTCCAAGCCTGGCCCAGGCTGAAGCGTCTGATGCTGACAGGATGAAACGGGTTCATGACTGGGAAAGTCTAGCCTCCACTTACCGTCCTCAGTATCACAACCAAGGTATGTTGATTTTCACTTCCTCAAATACATTAATGATTCAATTGATTATCATTAAGAAGATGTTAAACACCAAAAGGCAGGCCAATGTGTTCTACTAGGGATATACTCTACTTGGATTAATATGTTGAATCACTTTTTCAATTTGATGTGTGCACCAGTTTATCTTCTTTGGCCAAATCTTTTGCAAATGATCCAATATTTACCTTTTCCAATTTCATTTACTGTTTAATTTGACACGGAGATGAAGCATTCAATATCTTGTCTCAAACAAATAATGGGTTTCGTTTTTCACATGGCTCATTACATTCTTAATAATGGGTTCTTATATCGTTGCTTATTTGATGTTCTTGAGCTTAAGCAAAAACTCAATTGGCAAATTTGGTTTGTCTGCTATGTTTCAGCACTGAAAGATCTTTTTGCACATTACGTGGAAGCATGGAAATCATGGTACTTGGAAGTTGCTGGGAAGAACCCAATTCAGCTGATTTCCTGATGTGCTCTTTCTAGATAAGAATAGAATTTCGAAGATAAAACTGCCTTTCACATACGAGAGATGGTCTGACGTTGAATGCACATTCTCGTTGCATCAACTTTCAATGAAAAAATAGTTGCATTATTCAGTACTCTGTTGGCTTATTGGCAGATTATTGAGTTCAAATGTAGACCAACGCTAATTGAATGTACATTTTTTGGTACTTGTTCAGTTAATATGATTCTTTGAAAGTCTTGAAAGGAGGGTTCAAATGCTTTTTGCTCAGTGTATCTACTGTGATGCTGCCAACATAACCCCTTCTGCCCCAAGTATCTCAAACCAACCGACTTGTATGCTTGATGAGCTCCAGCAACTTATCTTTTGGCGAGGATACACCTGTACTTAGACCTTTGAATCTATAAGCTATTCGTGTGCTTCCCTTTGAAAGTGAAAAAGGAAAAAAGAAGTTAGATCAAGTTGGATGGTTAATGGAGTATATAAGGATATTGTTCAGCTCAGTTTGATACATCATCCCCGGATGAAAAGTGTACGGAATGTAAAAGATTCCTTTTGTTTAGGTTAAAGCATTTGTCCCACATAGGAAAAAGAAAGAAAAAGAGACGTGTATATATTACATTACACCTTCTCTAGTTGCTAAAAGGGTTGGAGGGGCAAGGACCTCTCGCGCCGTTGTCGTCGTTTGCTCGGCTTCGGCTTTGGCTTTGGTTTTGGATCGATTGATTATCTTTTTGGACAAACTTTTTTTTAATTATTTAACTAATTATTTTTTTATTTTTTTATTTAATAAATCGGAAACCATCCAACGCGAATCGACCTTGACCCACGCACAACTCGCAACTTTTGACCGACCCGGTCCGTTTTTCCTCTTCCCGGAATTTTTTCGAATTTTCCTCTAAAAACTTGGTGACTGATCTAAATAGTTACAAACATTTAGAATCAGTACCTCTAACAGCTATAAATTCTAGATATTTTCTAGAATTCATAACGAATTTTTCTGCAATTTAACTTTCTCAAAAACTCTCTTCTTTATTCTGTGTGATATACTACTGTTGAGTGGTTCGTCGCTATCGGAATTTGGAGTACTACTATTTTGGTAAGATAATCGTTCTATCCTGGGAGGGGATATTCCATCAACCTCGAGTATTGTGAGGGGAATAATTTTTTTAAGGACACATTTTGAATTAAGTGGACTCGATTGTATTCTGAAATTATTTCTACACTATTTTTGTTCATTCTTCAGTTTCTGCAGTTTACTGTTTCTACGCTGTTTTTACCAAGTGTTTAACAGATTGTGTTTAAACGTTATTTAAACTTATACAGATTATTTTTAATAACAATCTTAAGGAAATTAACAGTTTATATATTAATCTGTATTCTATTTTGGAGACTAAAACCTGTGTGGTTTTCTATTCCGTATGAAATTTCGTATTCTGACTTGAAGACATAAAAACTTCGTTGGAATACTAGAGTTCATACTTGTACAATGATTTGAAGAACATAAAAACTTCATCGTTGCTGTTGGAAAATTTTTGCTATTCTGATTATTAAGACAATTTGTCAATTTTGACAGTGAAAAGAAATGGCAAGTGGAAGTGCTACTCCTTCTGCGAATGTTACACCAACGGTTACTCCTACAACCCGTATTGCTGTTCCACCGGCTGAGAAACTTGCGAAGTTCACCGGTGTCAACTTTCAAGGACAGCAGCAAAGAATGTTCTTTTCGCTTACCACCCTTGGTATGCAGAAGTTCACCAACGAAGATCCTCCTGTGCCTGCTACTGATATGCCGGCCAATGAAAAATTTATGATAGTTGAGGCATGGAAACAGGTTGATTTTTTGTGCAAAGGCTACATTTTGAGTGCCTTAGAAGATGACTTGTACAATGTCTACAATGCAGTAGAGACCTCCAAAGAATTATGGAGTGCACTTGAAAAGAAGTACAAAATCGAAGATGCTTGCTAGAAAAAGTTTGTGGTTGCCAAATTCCTAGAGTACAAAATGGTGGATGAAAAAACCGCTGGAACCCAAGTTCAAGAGTTTCAACTTATCTTCCATGACCTTATTGCTGAAGGCATGGTAGTGAATGAAGTGTTCCAAGTGGCTGCAATGATTGAGAAGTTGCCACCCTCATGGAAAGAGTTCAAGAATTATCTTAAGCACAAGAGAAAGGAAATGAAGTTGGAGGATCTTGTGATTCGTCTCAAGATCGAGGAAGATAACAAAACTGCTGAGAAGAAGTACCGTAAGAGTTCGCCGATTGAAAGGGCAAACGTCGTTGAAGATGCTGCTCCGAAAAAGAACAAGAAAAGGAAGAGGCCTTCTGGAAAGAAGAAGTATCCTAACAAGAAAAAACTCAAGGGCAACTGTTATAATTGTGGTAAAGCAGGCCATAAAGCTCGCGACTGTCGTACCCCCAAGAAGGAGAAAGAGATAAACAAGGGTCAAGCAAACATGGTGGTAGATGTTGATGACCTGTGTGCAATGCTGTCTAAGTGCAACCTGGTTGGTAACCCAAAGGAGTGGTGGCTTGATTCTGGCGCCACTCGACATGTGTGTGCCGTTAAGGAAGCATTTGCAACCTACAAATCCCGCTGGACCTGAAGAGGAGCTATACACGGGAAATACTGCAACAGCCAAAGTTGAAGGATATGGAAAGGTTCTGTTGAAGATGACATCAGGAAAATTGCTGACTCTCAACAATGTCATGCACGTTCCAACAATTAGGAAGAATCTAGTTTCAGCCGCACTACTCGTGAAAAATGGGTTTAAGTGCGTGTTGGTTAGTGATAAATTTGTACTTAGTAAGAATGACAAGTTTGTAGGAAAGAGCTACCTCACCGAGGGTCTTTTTAAACTTAATGTAATGGTTGTTGACAATATTAATGGAAAATCTGCTTCTTGTTACTTATTGGAGTCAAATAATTTATGGCATGTTCGTTTAGGACATGTCAATTACAAAACCTTGCGAAAAATGATTAATCTTGAAATATTGCCTAAATTTGAGAGTAATATATCTAAATGTCAAATATGTGTTTGTTCAAAGTTTGTTAAGCATTCGTATAAGTCTGTTCAGAAGAATTCAAATCTTTTAGACTTAATCCACACTGATATTTGTGATATGAAGTCAATACCATCTCGCGGTGGGAAAAAGTATTTCATAACTTTTATTGACGATTGCACATGATATTGTTATGTTTATTTGCTAAATAGTAAGGATGAAGCAATAGAAGTATTTAAGCAATATAAGAATGAAGTCGAAAATCAATTGAATAAAAAGATTAAAATGATTAAAAGTGATATGGGTGGAGAATATGAATCTCCTTTTGCAGAAATATGTTTAGAATATAGAATCATCCATCAAACTATTGCCCCTACACACTACAATCCAATGGAGTTGCGGAAAGGAAAAATCTGATATGCTTTACTAATCAGTTCCGGTTTACCGCAGAATTTGTGGGGGAAAGCTATCCTTACAGCTAACCGAATACTCAACAGAGTACCCCACAGCAAAACACACTCTATTCCTTATGAAAAATGGAAAGGAAGAAAACCCAACTTGAAATATTTTAAAGTGTGGGGGTGTCTAGCAAAGGTACAAGTACCTTTACCCAAAAGGGTGAAAATAGAATAAAAAATCATGGACTGTGTTTTCATTGGATATGCAACAAACAGTAAAACATGTTGATTTTTGGTTCATGATTCTGACAATCCCGAAATTCATAATAATGCGGTAATTAAATCTGATAATGCTGAATTCTTTGAAAACATCTATCCGTATAAAATTCAATATGAGTCGTCGAATGAAAGATTTAAACGACCACGGGAAGAACCAAAGGAGAATGCCCCTAGCAAAGAAGATCCAAGGCGTACCAAACGTCAAAGGACATCTACTTCCTTCGGTCCAGATTTTGTGATATTCTTGCTTGAAAATGAGCCTCAAACTTTCAAGGCGGCTATGTCATCTCCTGATTACGCATTTTGGAAAGAGGCAGTCAATAGTGAGATTATATCAATCTTAGATAACCACACATGGGAAGTGATTGATCTTCCTCCTGGAAACAAGCCTTTAGGTTCTAAATGGATTTTTAAAAGAAAAATGAAAGCTGATGGCATTATTGACAAATATAAGGCAAGGCTTGTGGTCAAAGGTTATAGACAAAAGGAAGGTCTTGATTATTTTGACACATACTCGCCTGTAACAAGAATAACGTCCATTCGGGTGTTAGTGGCTCTTGCAGCCGTGTATGGTCTTGAAATTCACCAAATAGATATTAAAACAAATTTCTTAAATGGTAATTTGGAGGAAGAAATTTACATGGAACAACCCAAGGGTTTTGTGGTTCCTGGTAAAGAAAAAAAAGTGTGCAAACTTGTAAAGTCGCTTTATGGACTTAAACAAGCACCCAAACAATGGCATGCTAAAATTGACAAAACCATGTTGGCAAATGGCCTTTAAATCAATGAGTGTGATAAATGTGTTGACATTAAAAACACTCCAGGCCACGAAGTTATTGTTTGTTTCTATATTGATGACATGCTGATAATGAGCAAAGATATGGCAAATATAAATGCTACAAAGCGTATGCTGGCTAGCAAATTTGACATAAAGACTTAGGAATTGCTGATGTAATCTTAGGAATCAGAATTCATAGAACTCCACAAGGTTTAGTATTACCACAGTCTCACTACATAGAGAAAATACTTGACAAGTTCAAGTACTTGGATTTCAAGATTGCCAGAACTCCAATTGATGTGAATACGCACTTCAAAAGAATGAAAGTGAAAGTAAATCTCAAGAGGACTATGCGAGAGTGTTGTGAAGTCTGATGTATATCATGAATTGTAAACGACCAGATATAGCATGTGCTATTAGCAAACTGAGTCGGTTTACAAGTAATCCCAATCACACACATTGGATGGTAATGAAACGAGTTTTGGTTATCTGAAACATACTCAAGACTATGCTTTGCATTATAATAAATATCCCGAAATGATTGTGGGATATAGTGATGCAAATTGGATCGCTGGATCGTTTGAAGTTAAATCCACGAGTGGATATGTTTTCACAATAGGGAGTGGAGCAGTGTCTTGGAAATCATCCTAACAGACTTGCATCGCCCGTTCCACTATGGAATTTGAATTCATAGCTTTAGACAAGGCCAGGGAAGAAACTGAATGACACCGGAATTTCCTAGAAGATATTCCATTCTGGCCCAAACCTTTGGCTCCTATATGTATACATTGTGAAAATCAAGCAGCAATAGGTAGGGCAGGGAGCATAATGTATAACGAAAAATCTCGTCACATACGACGGAGACACAATACCATTAGACAACTCCTCTCTAGTGGCGTTATCACGATTGACTATGTAAAGTCAAGAGATAACGTAGCGGATCCGCTTACAAAAGGTTTATCTAGAGAGGGAGTTAGTAGGTCATCAATGGAAATGGGGTTAAGGCCGAGGACAAGTCATCATAGTGGTAACTCTACCTAGCAGACTGGAGATCCCAAGAGATAGGTTCAAAGAGATCAAACAAAGTTGTGACCGACGGTTCAACATTGTCAAATAACTCAATCCATTCTCGGATGAAGTGTCAGGCCCCGCCCGGCGGGCCCGCGACACGGGCACCGGACCCTGCTTGCAGAGTGCTGGCGAACCCTTCGCCTGACTTCCCTTGTTACTTACAGGGTGTATCATACTCACATGGATTGCAAGCGATAATATAACAATGGTAATAATAATAATAGCAGTAACCTTCCGTGATAGTACTATATCATAGGCATACGTTGTACATAACGTGGCCAACTAGCTACAATACAAACCATACAACATGGTACAAACGTTTGCCGACAAGGCAATTTAACTGCACATAGCCCAACACTTGTCTATACATATACTGACATTTGTCTATTGAGCCTCTATGGAAATATACAAATTACAACCTACGTCGGAACAGGGCCCCGACATGCCCACAATGCCTACACAAAATGCATACCAATGCTATGGCAAGTCCGGAGGATGAACCTTGCCAATATCTGCGGACTGAATAGCCTACTGTGATGGGTGAGCTCCCTCTGTCAGTCTATCAAGACCTGCAGCACGACATGCAGCGTCCACAGAGAATGGACGTCAGTACGGATAATGTACTGAGTATGTAAGACAGAAAGCATAAAGTAAGAACAATAGTATAAGCATCAGGATAAGAAATACATGACCTGTACCATCTGTATGCCTCTGAGGGTGGTTAACCATAGCGTATTGGTGAGACTTATGCATTTACGTGTAACCTTTCTAACATCATTATATTCATACTCGCGTACATTATCATTATACACATCCTATACATACGCCTCCGTAGGCTTGCCAATTTCATAGACGTTATTGACACTACATACATCACATAGTCGTTATTTTAAACCATTACATACGCCCCTGTAGGATTGTAATCAAATACACATGCCTCTGTGGGCTCATACCCGGCCTTTATTAAGCGCGGTCACAACATACCCGGCCTTCATTAGGCGCGGTCATATTCAATCATACACATATATATTTATATATATACACATGCCTCTGTGGGCCTTATCGTTATCTTCCCAACTGATCAGTGGTGACTGCCCATCCGAATCTAGTTCGGCCTGGTGTTTATATAATTGCACAATGGGTGCCTGCCCGGCCGACGTATAGAACGGCTCGGTGTATAACTGCCCGTCCGGCTGTAGCTCGGCCCGGTGTAGTAGAACACATACTTCTATATATAGTTGCACACTAGGTGCCTGCCCGGCCGACTTACCGAACGGTCCGGTGTATAAAACAACCATTGCGTGCTGGACTTATTTAATCATTTCTTCATTAGTAGCAATGCTCGTGTCATCTATGGATTACCTTTTTACATACATGTCACCACCCAAATCACATACGCCTCCAAGGGCTCATCAGCACTATCTCATAGCATGCCTTTCCCGACCGTACCCGGCTCGGTCACAAGAAATTCAATCATACATACACATACATATACACATAATACATTGCAAGCTTACTTATGACTTGTGTTCTTGACTTGTTACATTTATTATCCCTTCTTCCTCACGTAATTAAGAATACTCCTTTTTAACGATATAGTTATAGGACTCAAAGACTTTCATCAACATTGTTACCATGACGCGAGAATAATCATTCCATAGAGGGGAGAATAACACAAACAACACTAGCTTCTAAGAATAGAATATTCTTTGGGGCTCATTTGTGGTATTGTATTCGATAGGAATCGTGCAAAAGAAAGAACGGTATAGTCTCACATACATGGTATGTATCGCACCAGCTCTTAAGCCACGAAATTGCTACAATTCTTTAATCTACAATTGAAGATCAGTTCAATTGTTACTCACCACGCATCGTAGCTATTACTAACCATAATCTCCTAAATTTATATGGTGCTTTCCCATAGTCTTCCTCTTCTTAACCTTATCATATTCATGGCACATGCAGCTCAACAATGATCATATCCCACGCTATTAGTGGTAATTAACTTGAACCCATAGCTTTCATTTACATTCTTATGAACTCTTACATGCATGCAATGGATTTTCAAGAATCCCTAAGAGAATGGGTGTAGGAACTTACCTTGCATGTTGGATAACTTAACTCTCTTTTCTTGGTTCTTCAATCCCTAAGTCTTGCCCTCGCTTTGGGTTTGCAAGAGAAGGAAACTCAACTAGGGTTTCTCTTTTGTTCTCCAATTCCTTGATTCTTTCTTCAGTTTAGAGTTTGGAAGAGAGGGATTTGGTTGTTCAGATGTGGGAGCTTTGAGAGAAGTCTTTTGGGGCTTTCTGCTATGTTCAGACTAAGAAAAATGAAGAAGGGATGGGTTTTGGGTCCCTTTTATAGGCCTAGGTGTAAGTGGCACACGGACCTGAAAATGTCAGAAATGCGATCACATACCCGCCGCAGACAGGGTATGCAGTTCGCATTTTGGTCGCAGATCTCACCTTAAAAATCTGTCGCATTATGCGACGCAGAAGGGGCCAGAAGGCGGTTCGCATTTCCAAAATGCGATCGCATTCTGGTCGCAATTTGGACATTGGTTTAGTCCAGTGTTCTGCCTCATTTTGCGATGGAGGGTGTCATTTCTGCGGTCCGCATTTTCATTCTGCGGTCCGCATACTGGCCGCATTTTTGACACAACTTCAGCCCAGAACTCTGTTCCATTCTGCGATGGAACATGTCACTTCTGCGGTCCGCATTTGTGCTATGCGGTCCGCATTTTGGCCATTCGACACTTTTGTTCTTTTTCTTAACTCTAAACCATTTTCCGGGTTCTTGGTTCCTTTTACGTAAACTACCCTTTGGCATAATTAAATGTACGTATTTTACGGGTTGTAACATGAAGACAATGTTCAGAAATAAGGATAAAACTTTATGGCTTGTTAATGAGTTAATAAAGCATTAAGGTTTTTTTAATGATTATCTAAATCTGGCAGTGTATGACCAGATAATATGGCTATAGGACCACATGTTTAGAAATCACATATGTGAGTGTTAAGTGTAAGCCGCTT
>MCJB01050777.1:6242-41410 GCA_002018475.1 Nicotiana obtusifolia | reverse complement strand
CCCCCTCCCCCCTCCAAAATTATTTTTTTAACTCTTTTTTGTATTTTTAATTTTCTATTTTTTCGTTTTTCTGCACCACCTACCAACCCCCACCACCCTCACCCCACCCCAGCCCGCAAAAAATTTTTAACTCTTTTTTGTATTTTTAATTTTCTATTTTTTCGTTTTTCTGCACCACCCACCTCACACACCACATCCCACTGGCAAATATATTATTTTTATATTTTCAGTTCTGGTTTTTTCTTTTTTCAATTTACAGGTTCGAAATTTGCGAGTTCCAAAGTTATGGGTTCGGAGGTTTATGTATTTGGAAGTTTGGGGGTTTAGAAATTATCGAGTTTACGGGTTCGAAAGTTTGCGGGTTCGAAAGTTTAGCGGTTCGAAAGTTTATAAAATTTGTGGATGTTGGTTCGAAAGTTTATGGCTTCATATTTATTGTATCTATATTATTTATGAATATTCTTGAGAAATTATTTATTTTAATTTGTGTACCAAACGCCAAAACATTAGTAGGATTACTACTTATTTTTCAAGAAAATATTTTCCTGGAAAACGTTTTCCGTTATACCAAACATACCCTAAATTTCAATCTTTTACCTTGCTTTATAGTTGTTCATAGATTCTTATAAGCAATTTATGATGGGAATATGCAATTTATGACAGGAATTTTAATGGGTTTTCTCAATACCGGATTTTGGGGATTATTATTAGAATTTTATTTAGAAATTGGGGCTTTTCCTTTTGAGTTCCTGAATAAGCTATGTTTCTACATTAGATGTGTGCTGCTCTTACAGGTAGCTGCATTTGATGCTTCAGTAATTGTGACTTCAGATAATAAGCTCTCAACTTTGATGCCTTCTATGGTATCTCTTCACCGTCTCTGTGACAACATATCTCTGAATTTTCTTGAGGGCTATTTTTTGTATTCTTATCTCTTTATTTTTTTTTAAATTTTTAAAATTTTATTGGTGATTATGAAGAGCTTATTTGGGCTTTTTTTTGGCAGCATAATATTCCAAATAACTACTCTTATTAATATAAAAGATGAAAGAAACAATAATCTTTGTCATCGCTGGCAAGTTGCAAGTAATGGGTGGTATATTAAGAGCAATTTTATAACATTCATAACTCTTGGAGTTTATATTTGCACTTCTTGAGATCGAAGTTATAGTATAAGAAATATTCTATGAGAGATATATTGAATACTAACTGTTAGAAGTTAAAAAGATTTCATTTTGAGAACTATAGTGAATACTAACTATTAAAAATTGAAAATATTCTACTTTGAATAACCCATCATTCACATGATATCATAACTCAATTGAAGTATGCTTTTTGATATTAAAATCTGTAATAGCTGACTAAAGAAACAAAAACTGATCGTAGGACAAGAAAAAGTTTTCAATTTGCTGTAACTTTGATGGGCCCAAAAGCAAATAAGTTAGGTGAATCTTGCGAGTTCTTCTGCTCCGCATTAAAGTTTCTTTGTCTTGATAATTTATTTATGATTATGAAAATTGAAAAACTAAACATAGGTAATTTCTGAAGGTCGGCAGTGCTCAGTCTCTTCGTTCGTAGGCTTGAATCACATTATTGTAAACTAGCTTTTTCAGAAGATATCACACTTACTGCCACAGATGAATATGCTTCACATTTCCAGTATATCAATTAATTTGGTTAAGCTAAGATAATGAACCAGTGGGTGGCCACTAAACAAGTATGAATGTCTTTTAGTGCTAAGGTCTCCTTGTACAATATTTGCAATCTCTTTACCTTAAAAATGATTATATAAATATATGAGATCTCACTGTAGTAAAAAGTTTCTCTTTTTGATACAAAGCAGGATGTGCCTTATATGAATTAGTATATTAAGATGTAGCTTAATTATTAACCATCTTCTAATGTCCAATGCATTTTTGAACTGGAAACCACTGAACAAGCATTTTAAAATGCTGCTAACGACCTATTAAAGGTGACTGACGAGGTTTCATGCTTAGCTTTTGTGATGTTAACGGAGGGAGTATATGTTACGAATTAATTGCTTTTTTATAAACAATAAAATCAACTTTCAGTTTTTTACTCAACGTAATGGTAATTATCATGATGTTGGCATATAATAGACTTAGTAGACTGTCAGCAAGATGTACTCCTAGGTGATGGTAAGACTATACTACATGGACAACTTTGTGTGCAAAATTTTCTTCAAACAGATCTTATGTATGCTCAAGAAGGTATCTATGGAAGATAATTCTTTACAGTGCAACATGAAGGTAAGATATTGAGACTCTTTAAAATTATTGAACTATATAAACAGAGCATTGCGAGGGGAGTGATTTAGCTAGCATGCTTGGAATAACTCTGGATGTGGCTGAAAATATGTATAGTGCACATCTTTGTTCGTCTTAATATTGAAAAAGAGTGCCATCGTGTACATCTATTTTTTATTGTTATTACCTCACCTTATCCTGTTATGAGGGAAGTTGAAGGTACGACTTATATTTTCATTGGAGTTAATGTTGTGAAGTTTGTTGTTGTCGTATTAATGTCCTATGAAATTCACTTTTGTCTTCTGAACTAGAAAGCCTAATCTAGAGAAATGTTCATTCAGTGAGGAAGGCAAAGCCTTCCATGATGAACTTGAGCAATGGGAGATGGAAGTGATTGCTCAAGGTCTGTTTTAAGAAATGGAAGAGAACAGTAGGGCCTTCCAAAATTACTTTTAGGGATTTTTTTCGTCATATACAATATTTGAAACTTATTTACCAAAATTGTCTCAATTATATATTACTACCCTAAATAAAGATTACTTATAAATTATATACAATATATTATTAGTGCCTTAAATTAAAGAATTTAGTTACATCTTTTTTCTTTTTTTCTCCTCTTTTCTTTCCCTATTCTCTGCCATCTACTTAGTTACATCTCCTTATCATTAACAACCCAATCTTCTCCTGCCCGTAATTGTTATAGAAAAACTAAAATGAACATTTAGATGCAACGAAAAACTCTTGACTCAGAACCCACTCTAGCATCCAAGGCTATTTGGACATCTGTAAATCTAAAAACTGTGTGTTTCAAAGAAGTCAACTTGACACGTTCCTAATAAAAAAAGTCCCATCTTAAAACTGAAGGAATTAACCGGTTTAATTTTTTATCTTAACAAAAATGAGTATGAGGAGCTACGTACTAACTTTAGAAACAATAACTCTACTCTCTATCTTTACTTGGAATAATATTGCGTGACACAATAGTTAAGCCTTCCTCACTATTTTTCTCCACCAAAATTATTCAGTTCCCATCAATATTCAAGTTTTTTCCGTTCAAACAAATATAAATCAGTGCACATGATTCGATTTGGAATTCATTCTCTACTTTTCTTTCCTTAATAAATCAATTGAGAAAAGAACAATATATGATACATCAACATACAAATTAAAAATAAAATGCTTACAAATTTAATGCAAATTTAAATATCTACAACAACATACATAGTGAACATAAATTTCATACAATTAATTATATGGTATACAACTGATTTACAACTGATCTACAACTTTCATACATTATTTCTACCCAGTTAAATATAACTACAACATCATACAACTTAAATACAGTTTTTATATAAATTTTACGCAATATGTCTTTTGTATGAATTTTGTATATAATTTGTATGTGGTGTGTGCTTTTTTCTCTCTAAAATTCCAATTAAAACTTTCTCTCTTAATACAATTTTGATACATATCAACAACTTTATGTAAAAAGATAGTATTGATAACTTACATACAAATTTTATACAATGATTCATACATTATACAATTAGTTTTTAACTTTTATACAACATTCAAATAAATAAATATATGTATGTATATATGTATATATATATATGTGTGTGTGTGTGTGTGTGTATAATAAATTTACATACAATTATACTACAACTTTACTACAATTTCATAAGAATTTCAACCAAAATCAAGTTTAATCTTCACCAAACACCCTCAGAATTGAGATATAAACTCCAAACAATATTCCCAATTGTTTGCAACAACATCCAATCCAAAAAAATTATGATTCTTGAAAATCCAAATTCGATTTTAATGCTTCAAAACTTTTTAATGGATGTCAATGGTGGAGAGTCAAACACCTTCAAAATTTATTGATTGACAATTTCAATTTGAACACCAATTGTGCAACATGAAAGGAAATTGCTAAGTTAAAACTATATAATAAAACGATTGAAACCCATTGGTGAATTCCATAAAAAATATATACAACATGAAAGGATAAAAAATAGAGAACAGAAAATGAGAGATTAAGAGAAGGGGGGTGGGGGGAGGGGGGAGAGCACAGGAGAGAGAGAGAGAGAGAGGGAGAGCGCGGGAGGGAGAGAGAATAAGGATGAGAGATAATTGATTCCTTGTTCAATTCCTAATATAAAGATATACTCATTTAGTTCCTAAAATGTATATAATTGATAAATTGTATATGCCGATGTAATTAAATTGAAATTTGAGTAAGGAGGATAATAAAATTTCAAATAATGTATAGGAAGGTAAAAAGTCCCTTACTTTTATCAAGAAGCACATACCTAAAACATCAATAATATATATGTATCATTAAAAGTGAAATTGAGAAATACTCTTGCAATACCTATTCCGTAGTGCCTTCTTATATACTAGATAACAATTTAAATTAAGAAGTAGATAACGAAAATGATTCTTATCTATATAAAAATAAAAATAAATATACTAAAGAACACGAGCCAATATAAATTTTTAGTCTTGTACTTTTTATTTTAAATTGATGGCCCGTGCTAGAACGGGCCATGATGCATCTAGTTACGTTATAAGAAGCATAGCTCACAGAGACACGAATTATTCATTATGAATCTATAACAGAGGAGACCCTTGCAATGTGTAAGGAAAGAAAGAATTAACCAGATATCTCAATGGCTTTGACCTCAGGCTTCTTCACTTCCTCTTTGGGAACTGTAACGGTGAGCACACCATTTTCCATACTAGCCTGCACCTGATCTATCTTGGCATTCTCCGGCAACCTAAATCGCCTAAGGAATTTGCCACTGCTCCTTTCAACACGGTGCCACTGGTCATTCTTCTCTTCTTGCTCCTTGCTTCTCTCTCCGCTAATCTGCAGCACTTTTCCTTCCTCGACCTCCACCTTCACCTTTTCCTTCTTCAGCCCCGGAAGATCAGCTCTGAAAATGTGCGCTTCTGGAGTTTCTTTCCAATCAATCCTAGCGTTGGCGAAGGCAGAGGTTTCGCAAGCAGAGCTGGGGACATTGGCCAAATTGCTGGAAAGGGGGAAACCTTCAAAGGGATCCCACATGTCCAGAGAGAATGGATCAAAGACGTTGCTTCGTCGACTGCCGAAAATGCTTGGGATAAGAGACATTCTTGACTGAGAGGGCTTTTACGAGTTTGAGATATGCTTCGATTGTTAACAGATGTTTGCTGATTTGGAACGCAAGAGAAGTGAAAACGTGGATTTAATTTGAGGACTCGTGGATTTAATTTAAACAAAATTTTAAGAAACCTTGAAAAAAGAAGATTAAAAGTGAAAACGAGAAACTCACCCCACCATCGTCATCTTCTCCAAACGATCCCTCCTTGCCGGAAAAATCAATTTCTGGCCATTCCTTTCCAACGATGTCTTCTTCTCCAAAACAAATTTCGTTTTCTTCTCCTTTTTCTTCACGCAGGAGCTTTAGCCTAAATTTGTTTGAAAGATCCAAATATGATTCTTCTTTAGATTCACAAAACTTCGCCGGAAAAATAAAGTTTCGCCGGAATGTTTTGAGATGTAAATCTGATTTTTCTTCAGATTTCAGTAACAAAGTTTAATTTTGTTACTATTGAGAAAAACAAAACTTTGCCGGGAAAAATAAAGTTTCGGCGGAAAATGTTACCGTTCAGATTATTCTTCTTCTAATTGTTAATTATGTTACTTTTGACAGATCCAAATGTTGACAGAAGATGGAAGTAACAAGGCTTTTCTCTCTTCTTCATGTTACTTTTTGACAAACTAACAAGATTTTGTTATTTTTGGGCTGACAAGCTTGGTAAAGCTCACATGGTGGAAGATAATTGGAGAAGATGAGCTAGTGGTGCTGTTGCTTTTCTTTTTGTCCAGCTTTGCACCTCGTTTAGCTCTAAACGTGAGGAGGAAAAATGGAGAACTGTAGGTGTTCTTCATAGATGGAGATGTGAGAGCAAAAAAGTTAGTACTTTTTTTTTATTTAATTTTTTGTTTTTTTTTATTAACACTTGTTCTTTGGCCCCGTAATAATAGTATTATATGCATTTCACGCTCTTTAAAGAGGTGGGGGCAGTATGTACTATGCCACATCATCAAATTGTGTCTAAATAATACTTTTGAGCTTTGATTGAAATGTTCAAATACAACAGACTTAAAATAGAGTATTTAATTGAAAGATGTGAATTACTTTAAAAGATTGTCGATGTATTTGGCCAATAAAATAACACGATCGTTATTCTATTTTGCCACCCACCTCCCTATGTGACCATCGTGATGGTGACGCTAATATAGTCTAGCAGAAAGCCGTCGAGGATGATCAATTGCAGGACTTAATACAATGCTATTGAGGACCATGGATGCGGAGCGTAGACAATGAAGTAAGAGAGCAAGACTATATAAATCTTACGTTAGTATATTATAATACCGATGTAAGATTCAAGTTGCATACCTTACGATGGACCATAACAACATATAATTTGATGGAAATATATTTTTTACTTATTTTGAATTTAAAAATGTTTAACAAATTATGTAAACAATAACTAGAAAGAAAGAAGAATATCTATGCTTGGATAGCCTTATTTTATTTTTCTAATTGTCGTCTCCAGTACGGATTTGGTGGTAATATAACTAAAGATCATATTTATTATAATATTGTTCGTCCCCAATTTTAGTACTAAATTTCAAGAACTATCTAGATATTCATCGGTTTTTGTCACATAACTCCTTCCTCAAACGAATAAAATGCCAATATGTACAAAACTTAAAAGGACAGAAAAAGAAGAAAAGAAAGAGTTCTGTTCATGATTAGTTTAAATGGTCCCACGATTTAATTTTAAATCAATAAGCTTGCAATTTCAGAAGATTTTTTCTGGTCATCAATACAATTTATTTTTAATAGAACAAATTTTATTCTCTGAATAATCAAATTTTGTATTGACAACTGCAAGAGAATAGAATAAAGAAAGCAAGCCAAAAACTTTTAACTTCATCACTGACATATATCTTTCATCTATTTCCTAAAATGAGAGTGAATTTGCTTCCATCCCATAAAGCACATGTTTTCTTTTTCATATATATGCTGGGGCCAGTAAAAATATGCCTGTTGTATCAAATTAAATCACATGCTCCACCGCTTGTATATGCTTTTATCAATTTCGTTGAGTTTTGGTCCTGCGACAATACTCCCGAATCGGAATGTTTCATGCGTTAGCCAGGCCCATGACTCGCGTAGATCAAGTATGAACGCTCATTGTTTACAGCACGGATTACCAGGGTCTCAAGCCCCTGTATAGCTCTTTGATTCCGCCTCGTCGAAAATCTGGTTATTGAGAATAGCTTATTAAAGCTACTTCCTTTGTTTGATCTAAGCCTATTAGTGAAGTATATTCGCTGAAGCAACAACGGATACCAAAGAAAAGCGACCACAAACCAGAGAATCTTAACCAATTTAAAAGATCATTTAATATAATTAAATAACTAAATTTTGGGTGGTCCAATCTTTTTACAATTACAAAAGAAGCACTTGATAAACCTTCTCTTGTTTGTTATATGAGTTATATTTTAATTAGTTCATTTTTAAAGGTATATTATTTTTATGTTTTAAAATAATTTAATTTAATTTTAACATTAATAATATATTTTTGTAGCCAAAGAAAATTTTTGAAAATTTTGAAGCCACAAATTCGCAACTTAGTTAGTTTTTCTTATACTTCATGTCTAATCAAACATATTTGAGTTTTGGACTATCTATGGATGTAGGTTTAGTTTTGTCCTCCGAATATAACCAAGAGTATCTTTAATCTTTTTACTTTGCTAAAGTGGACCATTTTGAGTCTTATTAACAAATCCATGTTATAAACTAACGATGCTATCTCTGTGACTCTCACGTGGTGATTCCCCTCTAGGTTCTGCCTTCTTCATTTTTTAGGATATGGATTTGACTTTTTTATCAATAGTCAAGCAAACTGTTAAGGTATATGACTTATTTATACAAATAGCAGCGTATTCAGGTGCATAACTTCTCAGAATCAATAGCCAAGCAAACCATCAGTTGATACAACAAAAGCAAAACCAAAATCAAAAATTATTTCCTTTATAGAGAAATATGTTAAAATTTCCGAGACATATATTGTAACAGCCAATTACATATGGAGTTGAGAGGGAATTAGGAATAGAGTTAGTCTTTTAACATGGGTATAGTGTTATACAATCACTTGAATGTCAACATGTGATATCACCATTAGTTTTCAACATGAGTCGGTAGTGAGACAAAAAAAAGCCCCACTTTAGCAAAGTTAAGATATTAATACACGGACGCCCTATTTGGTCGCCCCAATTAACCTTGTCACGAACTCAATTTCTCTTTGTAGGATGTCGTGATCGCACATAGTCTCTAAGACTAGGTAAGCCTAATACTTACTGAATTAAATGAAAGAATTTAACCAAAACAACAATTAGACATAAGCCATATATTTCCATATAAAGCCAACAATCCAAACATGATACAATATTCCAAAATCGATAGTACAGGTCATAAGCTCTACTGAGTTGACTAGGAAATTTCTAAGTACAACTGCTCCGGAATAGAAATAAATTGTAAAAAATAAACTTCAAAAGGTAACCCCGAGACCTGCGAATGCGACGGCAGGTATACCTTGAAGTTTCCACCGCGATATCTGATCAGCTATCTAATGATCAACAAAATTCGAAGTACCTGGATCGCACAAAAAAGTACGGAAAGAGTAGCAAGAGTACACCAAAGCGGTACCCAATAAGTATCAAGACTAACCTCGGTGGAGTAGTAACGAGGACAGTTAAGACACCTACTAGACATAATAACCTGTACGAGTATAAATGTGAACTAACAGGAAACAATACCAATATAAAGCTAAGCATGGTAAAACGAAAATAATATTTGCAATAGAAAACTAGAAGCAACAATTAGAAACAAGGAACAAATAGGCCATAGAGTAAGCTAAATACAGTCAAGGTCCAGCAAAACCAAGTAAGGAAAAACAGGTAGCAACCAAATAAACAACTACTTTCACACAAGGTTTATACAAGAACTTTCCCGATGTACCTATCACAACCCTAACCCCGAACCCGGTCATGATGGCGCCTCTCATGAAGACAAGGCCAGCCAATTTAACCAAAATCTCATTTTAAGCAGTTAATTAACAAGAAAACAATATAAACATGATTCAATAGCAATCATTCGAGGAAATATAGCTAACCATCTCGACACAGCCCAAAAACAGGGTGTCACAAGTCATGAGCAACAATGGATCCTGATACAAGTCTACTAAATACAATATCTGGCACAACTGTTTGAAAAACATAAAAACAACAAGATAAGAGAGATACTGGGCTGCGGATGCCAACAGCTACCTCGTAGTCTCTGAATCACCGCCTGGACGGGAGGAGTTAGCACTCCTGAGCGGAACCAACAACGCCTGAATCTGCACACATGGTGCAGGGAGTAATGTGAGTACTCTAGCTCAGTGAGTAATAAATATAAATAACGACTGAAAGTAAGAAAGCACGTAAAGCACAAGGCATTCTATAATGAAGCAATAAAACTTCATTTGAACACAGTAAATCAGTGAGAAATCAAGTAAAACCTCTTTTCAACGGGTAAAACATGTAATTTTTCAAGTAAATAATGTGAAGTAAAATAAAAGAGAAATAGACGATCGCCCCTCGGGCTCAGTATCAACAAATTTGCCCCTCGGGCAATATCACCGAACAGTACCAGCCCCTCGGGCTCAAATCTCAGAACAATACCAGCCCCTCGGGCTATCACATGGAACAGTATCAGCCCCTCGGGCTATAACATAGTACAATATCATCCCCTCGGGCTATATTTCACATCACAATGGGTACCCGTGCTCACTGGGGGTGTACAGACTCCGGGAGGATCCCCTTACGACCCAAGCGCAATATCAAGCCACCTCGTGGCATAAATCTAGGCCCTCGGCCTCATATCAATCAAGCCACCTCGTGGCGTATATAAAGTATCTCCGGCCCTCGGCTTCATATTAGTCACAAGCCACCTCGTGGCATATAAAGTATCTCAGGCCCTCGACCTCATATCACTTAGTGAATCCTCACATCTGGCCCTCGGCCGCACTCAGTCAGAAATTCATCACAAGCCCCTCGGGCATAGTAAAACAGTAGTTCTCAGCCCAAAAACATCATTAAAATATTATTTAAGTCTCAAAACTGAGTAAAAGTGGCTGAGTTGTAAAATAGTGAAAACAGCATGACTGAGTTCAAGTAATAAGTCAAAATAGTGAGAAAACAGTGATAAAAATCCCCGAAGGGTTCAAATAATTGGCACGAAGCCCAAATATGGCAATCAGCCTAAATCATGATGATAACAAATAAATTTCAGTCAAATACGCGGTGAAAATCATCAATTGGGACGGACCAAGTCACAATCCCCAGAAGTAAACGACCCCACGCACATCATCGAGCGCGTGCCTCACCTCAATATAGCACTACGATGTACAATCCGGGGTTTCAAACCCTCAGAACATCATTTACAATCACTACTCACCTCGAACCGGTTAAATCCCTAGCCCGCAACGTCTTTGCCCCTCAAATTGGCCTCCACGCGCGTCGAATCTACCCAAAATCAAAACGAATACATCACAATATGCTGAGGGGACAAAGCCCAAGCGAAAACAATCAAAAAATACCAAGAAATTCTGATATTAGCAAAACCCGAACCCCGGGTCCACTTCTCGAATCTCAAAAATTTCCACATCAACGAGTTCCTTATCTCCTAACGAGTTCAACCATACAAAAATTATCGAATTCCGACATTGTATCGACCTCTAAATCTTAAATCTAAACTTAAGGATTTTGTTTTCAGTATTTTTCCAACTTAATCACTAATTAAATACTAAAAATAGCGATATATTGGGGTAATTTCACCAAAGTTGAGTTAAGAACACTTAACCCGATGTTTCCCTTGAAAATCTCTCGAAAGTCGCCTCAAAATTCGCTTCAATCCGAGTTCTATAGCTCCAAATATGTTAAAATGGCCGAAACCCCTATTTTAAGAATCTGTCCAAACAAGTCTCATTTGAACATATTTTTGAGGTTGATTTTGCTGTGATTTAAGGGTGTTTTGGAGATGTTTCTTAGATGGTAATGATAGTGGGTTTTACATAGCCAATGGTTACTGATTTCTATTTATAAAGGGTCAAAATTCGGGACAAAAACGCCCCTTTCAGGTTTAAAATGCGACCGCATTTCTGTCGCATATCAGACATGCAGTCCGCATCCTTGATATGGCCATCGCAGATTGTAACCCTAGATTTCACCGCATACGGTGTGAGGTATGGTTTGCGGTCCGCATTGTAGAAATGTGACCGCATTTAAGACCGCATTTCTGACGTTGATCTTTACCCAAAAATCTGTCTCGATCTGCAATCTCAGTGTGTGCGATATGCGACTCGCATTGTAGAAATGCGACCGCATATGAGACCGCATTTTTGACGTTGATCTTTGCCCAGAAATCTGTCTTGGTCTGCGATCTCAGTGTGAGATATGCCGTCCGCATTCTAGAAATGCGACCGCATATGAGACCGCATTTCTGACGTCGATCTTCGCCCAAAAATCTATCTTGGTCTGCGATCTTAGTGTGAGATATGCGGTCCGCATTGTAGAAATGCGACTGCATATGAGACTGTATTCCTGACGTCGATCTTTCAATTTGATCCTGAATTGTCCGAAATCCAAACTCAACCACACAAACAAGTTATAATACGCATTACAAAGCTGCTCGAGATCTTAAGTTGCTGAACGAGGCATAAATTCTTAAAACGGCAAATCGGGTCGTTACATTCTCCCCCTCTTAAACATACGTTCGTCCTCGAACGTGCCAAGAATTATTCCGAGGACATTAAATTTCTAAGTGTATTATTATACGCACTCGTGGGTGATTCTACGTCACCTTAAATTTAACATGGATCTGACAACACCATCTCAATTGAAGATCATTTCTTTTATCCACATTTATAAACTTCAAAGCCAAATTTCTCACAGCCCAATTAATTCAACACAGCGTGCTAGTCTCAACCGGCTGTAGCAACTCGTGCTTTCGCGCCCATCATATGTATGCCCATAACCACGTCTCTGGTCCTAATAACTGTTCATAATTAATTCCACCATCGTCAATTAACCTCATTTTAACCAAAACCTCGTTCCAAATTTTCACAACTCTGACAATAATTCACGAGGCATGAAGACCTCATAATTATTTACTCGAATTAACGAGTCACATTTAATGCCACCTGGACACTCCCCTTGTAGGCTAAAACTCAATAATTACAGCACGAATATGGTAAAATATGCACAAAATCACATAGAAGAATTATCAAATAAGCCTAACAAGCATGGCTCCCTATCAGTACTGTAGTACAAATTTAATTTAACAGAGGGAGAATTTAAAACACATAAGTTTTTATCACAAGGATCTCATCCTTATATAACTTCCACCGCGGCTCATAACCCAGTTTAAGCTTTTCACATTATATTAAAAATGCAAGGATCTCATCCTCAACTCTGAGTCACAAGTAATATGCACTCGTGCCAACCGAAATTTATCCATTTCTCCTTTAAAAATAATTTCCTTTACTCGAAATCACGGCACATAATGAACTCCCATACCGATAGGGCGTGTAATTCATAAAGCTTTAATCAATTATCCCGAAATTATATCAAAACCCACTGTAGTGAGTAACAGAAAATCACTTTTGGACTCATAGCCCTCAATAGTGTATAAAACAAAATGATAGACATGGCTAAGACCATCAAAATCTCCCAACAGGGATAAACACAGTAGTAGAGTGCAAATTCACAAACTCACCATATGAGTCGATTGCCCATAATAACCTCCGACGACCACCATAGCTGAAATTTCAGGAATCTGGTGGCCGCAACACATCGCATGACGCGTATAAATCCTGTTCCAAATCTCGCAATACTGCCACGAGAAAAGAGACATGTAGAAGCTCGTAGCCACCTACCGAATCAATAATTCATGGAGTCTCTCCTTCTGTCAAGAACCATTACCTCATTCTGAACTGAATAATGATATTTCCTTTTAATGTGCCTTATATAAATCTAATTGCATAGATTTCAGCTCCAATAATCTCGTCTCCTCCGGTGCAAGCTGCTCATGCAATAAGCCGCCTCAAACACCGACTCAGCTCTCATATGGTGCCATCAATGCGCCGACAAGCTACAATTTGAACATGACACATAAGGAGGAACGGACTCTGGAAAAGAATTATCCAGCCCGCATAACGAATAAAACGATCGAACAGATATTACGAACCCTTCTCAGAGGATGAGAAACAAAATACGCAGGAGTAGATATAGGGGAACGTACTTAACATAGTACTGTTGCGGCATGCAACCCGATCCACACATGATACGCGCCACCCGATCTGCACATAACAATAAGTAAGGAAATACCCTGCAAGCCATACTACTTATACCTACGAAATACTGAATATCGACCGCAAGCATGCCAAGTACGAAAATACCACCCTAGGGAGACGGATAGCGCCATACGCTACAAAACACAAGCACGGCTAAGGCGCAATAAATGACCTGCATCTGAGAGTCATCCTACTCATATAATATCACAAGCTACACGGGACCACAACATATGTGTGAATAATCAAGTCGTCTCAATCCGAAACAAACTCCCATGTTTCTCAACCAACGGGCTAGAGCGCTTTCTAAGCATAAACTCTCACATTAGTGTCAGTACCAAAGTCTCCATACTTGGTTTCAACCTCTGACAATCAAGTGACTAATAGGTCACACTTATACAATTTTTCCGTGGGATACGCCCCCACGACCTTCCGCACCACGTAGCAAGCTTTGCACCTCCATACCACCAACAATACTAATTCTGTAAAGCCGACCAAGAGTCCGCAAATCAATACACAAAGCCTCTTACACAGGACACCGTTCCCAGGTGACACTAAAGAAAATTCCAGCTTGCTCTGAACACCTGAAGTTGTCCCTACTTATCCGCGCTCATGACATTCTTGTCAACACTGAACGGCAACATTGGTCCTCCTCTTCCAATTCCCGTGCTGCTCACTGCACCTATCGTACCGCTACGCGAGAGTAAAAGAATTTCTCATAACCCCTGAACTACTAGTAGAATGAACACTTCATTGGCTAGAACCCCTTTCACTCAACTCATTTAAGAAGAACCATGGCAACACGCAACTGAATTCCCATAACAACAGAAAATACAAACCTCTAGTTGTGGTCTAAACCATCATGACTCTTCCGGAGTCCATTCACACAACAAGGCCATTCGAATCAAATATCTCCCAATTCAATCAAGTCATGGTGGCTATTGGACCTGCACGCACAACCACATATGGCATGTAAAACTTCACACGCCTAAGGAACTGATCATTGCCACCATCACACCGATTCGACCATTACTAACCGACCCAACTTCTTTCAATTTACTCTTGACCTGACTTAGAAATATAATAGCTCCATTCACAAAATAACGAACACAATTCGCACTCACCTCGAGTGACCCGAATCGCGAGACCACATCGTCTCAATACTCATGAACAATCTCATACCCTCCTTATGTGCTCAATATTATCTCAGACTGGTACACCCATTTTGCAAGACCTTCTGCGAATCCGAAGCTATTTCTTCCTTTCCTCCAATACTGCACCGTATACCTGATGGTAACATAGAATATTCCAAGTTTCGTTCGCAATCTACTGTGAAGACTCGATCCTTAACCACACATCGGACCCAAAATCTTTAGGCACTGCATTTTAATTCTTGAATCCACTAGGACTGTTATCGAGAGTTAATCACTCTGACCTAGTCCCGAAGATAACCAACTCCAACACTCTACTAGCACATGACAACCTCTCGAAGAAGCAACTGACTGCGCTCTTTTCCATGTACATCACGTCCACAAAACATAAGCTCCTAGTCTTCCCAAAAACCTGAACATGCATCGATAATGCCGAATATAGCACATGCCCATCTAGTTCTTTGCTGAATTACCCCTAATACTTCCTTTTTCTTAGTCATAAGTAAGCCGCCAACGTACCGATAACCAGAAACCGCACAGGCAGACAATCACGCGATCCAATTGTAAATGGTGGGGCTCCCCCCACTTAGCTCTAAGCTACCGTCACATAATGTAGAGCCCACGACGATTCCTCCATTCTCAATTACTATGATCTCGCACCATTAACCCGACAGACTTCTCGAAGTCTTTGTTAAGTTTTTCATGAACATCCTGGATCACAAGTCATAGTCGCACACTCGACCTCTTACTGGGTGGCAAGTAATATACCTCGCAGAAGCTTCATCAACATCACGCCACCGTGCTCACGGAGATAACCCACCTGTGGAATTCCTTACCGACATCTTCTAACGACGCTGCACTGGGTACAACTACCTCGAAATCAGCAAATCCTCCTGAGCTCATGCTCGCCCACCAGCTGTATAAGTCTGCTCCTTCCCTATTGACATCAGCTGAAAGTTCAAAAATACTTTATGAACTTAAGTCATATTGCACCTGAAACGATAATCAGATCTTCACCTCTATTCATTTTAGACAAACTCCTTTATGCCATATTCAATCTTTCTTCGTACGACAACCATCACTCCAAATAAAATACGTAGGCCAAATCACCTTCCATCATGATTCCCAAACCGTTCTACACTTTCTCAAGGCACGCGACTATCCTACCACAGAATCCATATGCTAATCTGTCACTCTTATTTCGGTTAAACCATCTTCTTTAAGCAACTTTCAACCTCTGCTTCTCATACTTGGCTTGCTAGTACTTCAACCAAAGCGAAACACTTCCTGCCATGTCGTTCCTCATACTTCGCTGCTCACGTGTTGCATCAAATCGAAATCCATCTCTGTAGTACCCGAACCAATAAAATGTTACCGACTCTAAGCCTCTTCGAAGATCATCTTTCTCGAGCCATCCACATTAGAAATACTAATTTGATTTTGAACCGCTGCACAAAGCTATCCCTGGCAACCACCCCTCAGGCACCATTTCATAGCACCATGCCCCAAAGGCAAAATCCAAGAAGGCCATAACACCGATGAGCCATAATGCGTTCAAACAAGGACGATGACACCGCATCACATTGAAAATTCGATCATGCTTGAAAATATCCAGGCTTGTTGCTTCATCAACCAAACATAAGCATCTATAGTCCGACTTCCTTTCCTTCGCTAGAATTAAATGCTGAACCTCTAAATCATACACTGAGAAATCCTCCTTTCGAGTCATTCTCTGCCGCGTTCCATATATAAGCACTCTACCATTTCACCAACATTGTATGAAAACAACGCGTAGACATCGTAGCAATTTGTGCATGGTCTCAAAACCATAGAAGATACAGATACTAAGCAGGAACACAAGAACATCATTCCACAAGACAACGATAATAGCTTGCCCGTACACGCGTCTGGCACCACGTCTGTAGTACCACTACAACTCTTCGATGCCCAACTGATAACAAGCGCTTCGCACCGCATAAGATTGAGTAGGAAGGAAATAAAGGCAAAAGACTCAATAGAATCAAGCCGCACGATAAGAATATCAAGAATATGAAGCTTTTCCTAAAAGGTTCTGCAGCCTCTCGAAGATAAATACAGACGTCTCCGTACCGATCCGCGAGACTCTACTAAACCCGCTCATGACTCGTGAGACCTATGTAACCTAGGCTCGGATACCTACTTGTCACGACCTTAACCCCGAACCCGGTCGTGATGGCGCCTCTCGTGAAGACAAGCTCAGCCAATTTAACCAAAATCTCATTTAAAGAAGTTAATTAACAAGAAAACAATATAAGCATGAGGAGTTACAACTCATGAGCAACTATGGATCCTGATACAAGTCTACTAAATACAATATCTGGCACAACTGTTTGAAGAACATAGAAACAACAAGATAAGAGAGATACTGGGTTGCGGATGCCAACAGCTACCTCGTAGTCTCTGAATCACCGCCTGGACAGGAGGAGTTAGCACTATCGAGCGGAACCAACAACGCCTGAATCTGCACACATGGTGCAGGAAGTAATGTGAGTACTCCAACTCAGTGAGTAATAAATATAAATAACGAATGAAAGTAAGAAAGCACGTAAAGTACAAGGCATTCTATAATGAAGCAATAAAACTTTATTTGAACATAGTAAATCAGTGAGAAATCAAGTAAAACCTCTTTTCAACGGGTAAAACATGTAATTTTTCATGTAAATAATGTGAAGTAAAATAAAAGAGAAATAGACGATCGACCCTCGGGCTCAGTATCAACAAATTCGCCCCTCGGGCAATATCACCGAACAGTATCATCCCCTCGGGCTCAAATCTCAGAACAATACCAGCCCCTTGGGCTATCACATGGAACAATATCAACCCCTCGGGTTATCACATAGTACAATATCAGCCCCTCGGGCTATATTTCACATCACAATGGGTACCCGCGCTCACTGGGGGTGTCTAGACTCCGGGAGGAGCCCCTTACGGCCCAAGCGCAATATCAAGCCTCCTCGTGGCATAAATCTAGCCCTCGGCCTCATATCAATCAAGACACCTCGTGGCGTATATAAAGTATCTCAGGCCCTCGGCCTCATATCAGTCACAAGCCACCTCGTGGCATATAAAGTATCTCAGGCTCTCGGCCTCATATCACTTAGTGAATCCTCACATCTGGCCCTCGGCCGCACTCAGTCAGAAATTCATCACAAGCCTCTCGGGCATAGTAAAACAGTAGTTCTCAGCCCAAAAATATCATTAAAATATTATTTAAGTCTCAAAACTGAGTAAAAGTTGCTGAGTGTAAAAACAGTTAAAACAACATGACTGAGTTCAAGTAATAAGTCAAAATAGTGAGGAAACAGTGATAAAAATCCCCGAAGGGTTGAAATAATTGGCACGAAGCCCAAATATGGCAATCAGCTTAAATCATGATGATAAAAAATAAATTTCAGTCAAATACGTGGTGAAAATCATCAATCGGGACGGACCAAGTCACAATCCCCAGTAGTAAATGACCCCACGCTCATCATCGAGCGCGTGCCTCACCTCAATATAGCACTACGATGTACAATCCGGGGTTTCAAACCCTCAGAACATCATTTACAATCACTACTCACCTCGAACCGGCTAAATCCCTAGCCCGTGATGTCTTTGCCCCTCGAATTGGCCTCCACGCGCGTCGAATCTACCCAAAATCAGAACGAATACATCACAATATGCTGAGGGGACAAAGCCCAAGCGAAAACAATCAAAAAATACCAAGAAATTCTGATATTAGCAAAACCCGAACCCCGGGCCCACTTCTCGAAGCTCAGAAATTTTCACATCAACGGGTTCCTTATCTCCCAACGAGTTCAACCATACAAAAATTATCGAATTCCGACATCGGATCGACCTCCAAATCTTAAATCTAAACTTAAGGATTTTTTTCCCAGTATTTTTCCAACTTAATCACCAATTAAATACTAAAAATAGCAATATACTGGGGTAATTTCATCAAAGTTGAGTTAAGAACACTTAAGCCGATGTTTCCCTTGAAAATATCCCGAAAGTCGCCTCAAAATTCGCTTCAATCCGAGTTCTATAGCTCCAAATATGTTAAAATGGCCGAAACCCCTATTTTAAGAATCTGTCCAAGCAAGTCTCATTTGGACATATTTTTGAGGTTGATTTTGCTGTGATTTAAGGGTGTTTTGGAGATGTTTCTTAGATGGTAACGACATTGGGTTTTACATAGCCAATGGTACTGATTTCTATTTATAAAGGGTCGAAAATTGGGATAAAACGCCCCTTTCAAGTTTAAAACGCGATCGCATTTCTGTCGCATATCAGACATGCGGTTTGCATCCTTGATATGGCCATCGCAGATTGTAACCCTAGCTTTCACCGCATTCAGTGTGAGGTATGGTTTGCGGTCAGCATTGTAGAAATGCGACCGCATTTCTAACGTTGATCTTTGCCCAAAAATCTGTCTCGATCTGCGATCTCAGTGTGTGCGATATGCGGCTGGCATTGTAGAAATGCGACCGCATTTTTGACGTTGATCTTCGCCCAGAAATCTATCTTGGTCTGCGATCTCAGTGTGAGATATGCGGTCCGCATTGTAGAAATGCGACCGCATTTCTGACGTTGATCTTTGCCCAGAAATCTGTCTTGGTCTGCGATCTCAGTGTGAGATATGCGGTCCGCATTGTAGAAGTGCGACCACATATGAGACCGCATTCCTGACGCCGATCTTTCAATTTGATCCTGAATTGTCCGAAATCCAAAATCAACCACACAAATAAGTTATAATACGCATTATAAAGCTGCTCGAGATCTTAAGTCGCTGAACGAGGCATAAATTCTTAAAACGGCAAGTCGAGTCGTTACAGTACCACACTTGCTCACCACATTTTGCGGGTCCCAAGTCATGAACCATAATCTTTCGGCATCTTGTGCCCACATTACAAATCACAATCGCATGGACAACTCACGTGCTGTATGGACTACTCATGTGCCAATACCATTAATACTTTATATCGATACGGGCAACTCACGTGCTAAGGGAGTGACAATATCACATATCCGCACGGACAAATCACGTGCCAGCAATAATGATAACTCATAATCGCACGGACAACTCACGTACCAATAGTATAACTCTCACACAGAAGACAAGTACACGAGAATACATGTAAATGATCAATAGACATCAGAGTTCATCTTCTTAAATCGATATGAGTGGTTAATTACCTGTATGCTTGTGCAAGTATTCTATTACAACTCGAGTTAACAAATGAGAACAAAGACAACAAATAACATAAAGGAAACAACACAACAAAGCATAAAATGCATGATTCACAAAAGATAGGCACACCACTACACAAATATTATCAATAACAATGCCCCAGGCCATCACAAGTCATCACAAATCATCCCCGACATAGCCCCCTTGTCTTGCCACGTGCGCAATAATAAAGTGAATGCCCGCCTTGTCTCGCCGCACGTGACATAATAATATTCCCACCTTGTCTCGCTACATGGGCAACCCACATATATAACTCGCCTTTTCACGCCGCATATGCAATATCAATAATAACAATAGCACGGATAACTTACGTGCAAACACCCTGACAATCCTCTCAACTATATCACATGTGCCAAAAATATAACAACACAATACAACAACTCGCACCACATGTGTCCATATGCCACAATATTTCCTCCACACAAATTCCAATAAAATAACCACATGTAGCTCTCGGCTCAACAACAGAGAGTATAAAAATAACAACACTAACACGGGAGTACGGCAAGTAAATCAACACAAGAATTATAGAATAAAAAGAACCGGAGGAACGAACTCATAATGAAAAACATGACAAGAAATAATGGTTTCAACAAGAATAACTCAACAATTAGAGAAACAGTGTATAACAACGATATCAAATAAGAGTAACTCAACAATAGGAGAGATAACATGTAGCAATGATTCCAAATAAATACAACTCAACAATAAGGGAGTTAACGTGTAATAATGATTCCAAATAAGTACAACTCAATGATAAGAGAGATAAAATATAACAATGACTTCAAAATAAGGATAAATCAATAATGGAAGAGATAACAATAACTTCAATTAAGGATAATCAACTACGAAAGAGATAACATGACAATAAAAGAGACAACAATTTCAATTAAAGCATATAAGAGCATATTTGGCAACAAGGGTAGAACATGAATCAATCAACTTCAAATAAGACATGTAAGGGTAAATTCAGCAATGGAGGATTTAACATGATAAGACAACTTCATTTTAATGTACATAGGAACCTAAGAGTCTAAGCCAGTAAAATTTTCACATATAAGCCGTGTACACACTCGTCACCTAGGTCAAATAGAACAAATAAACCAATCCCTATGGTGTAGTTTCCCCACACAACGTTGGCAAGATACTTACCTCAAAAGCCCTCAATCAACACTCTAAAATAGATTTTCCTTTACAATTCACCTCCACTCAATCCAAATCTAACCAAAATAGACTCAATAACATCAAATAATGCAAGAGAAATCAATTCCAAATTAAAGCTATGATTTTTGCACAATTGCTCAAAAGTCAACAAAAGTCAACCTCGGGCTCGTCCGGTCAAAACTCAAGTCTAATGGTAGATTACGACTACCCATGAACCCACGAGTTTATACATGTGATTAGTTTCAAAATTCGAGTCCAAATCGTCTCTCAAAACTCAAATTCTTATTTTTCAAAAACTTGACTAAGTTTCAGGAATTTTCACTTTGCTTCACATGATTTTGATGTTATAATCTAGGATATATTGATGGAATATGATTAGGAATAGATAAGAATCACTTACCCAAAGTTCGTAGATGAAAATCCCTTTTCAAAATCGCCTCCTACCGAGTCTAGGGTTTCAAAATATGAAAGTGAGACCAAAAATTCCGTCCCTCAGCTTTTTGTCCAGTCGTAGGTGTCGCAAATGCAATCTCGGGTTCACAAATGCGAACGTCGCAAATGCGAAGAAACCATCGCAAAGCAAAGTCCCTCACACCCCTGTTGTCACCGCAAATGCGATGATTTATTCGCAAATGTGAACATTGGACACATAGCAAATGCGACCAAGAAGTGCAAATGCGAACCAGCTCCCCCAGGCGGCGCATCGCAAATGCGAACACCGGGTTCGCAAATGTGAACCTAGCAAACTACTGCTAACATCGCAATTACGATCCACAACTCGCAAATGCGAGACCTGAGGCCTCTGATCAGACTAGCATTTTCCAAACTCTTCCAAACATTCCAAAACGCGTCCAAAACTCATCCGAGCCCTCGGAGCTCCAAACCAAACATCAAAACACCTCAAAAAACATAACACAAACTCGCTTGTGTGATCTAGTCATCAATATATCATCCGAAATCATGAATCGGACCTCAAAACACATGAATTCAACACGAAACTCAAAAACTTCTAAAAACACAACTGCGCATCCGATTCGTATCAAATCAACTCGAAATGACGCCAAACTTTGCGGACAAGTTCTAAATGACAACACAAACTTATTCCAAGTCCCAAAACCGAAATCCAAATACGATAGCTATGAAGTCAACCTGCGGTCAAACTTATAAAAAAATTCTAAGCCTTAAATTGCCAACTTTCGACAAAACAACACAAATCAACCTATGGACCTCCGAATTTGATTCGGGGCGTACGCCCAAGTCCAAAATCACGATACAAACTTATCGGAGCCATAAAAAATTCGGGGTCATTTTCTCAAAAGTCAAACCTTAGTTAATGTTTTCCACTTAAGCTTCTAAAGTGGGAATCACTCATCCGAATTCATTCCGAATCATCTGAAGATCAAATCCTAGCATACATGCAAGTCATAATACCCAATAGGACCTTGAACTACTGAACGGAATCTTAAAGCTCAAAACGACAGGTCGGGTAGTTACATCCTCCTCCTCATAATCAGACGTTCGTCCTCGAACGTGCCAAGAGTCTTTGCCAAGCCATCAAATCATTGTATAAACTCACCATACACATACTCACGGGTGATCCTACGTCACCCCAATGCACCCAAGCCTGGTAACACCATCTCAACCGCAGATTATTCCTTCCACTCATGCCGATAAGCCTCAGAATCAAATCTCCACATCTACAAAGGGCCCTATTATCATACAAACACACTGTAAAACCCTTAACTAGCTACAAAAGCTCATGCATACACCCACAAGGTATAACCACATGACATAACACATCATCTATATGCCTATAGCAACAAGTCTGACCGCAACAGCCGCCCATTACCAAACCTAGTACCGGTAAACAGACTCATATCGACTTAAACCTTGTCCCAAAAATTCACAATGCTAAAAATAGTGCAAGAACCCTATGAAACTCATAACTACCCATCTGATCAACAAGATACCTCAAACGCCACCTGGGCCTATAAATCGCAATCCAAACCTAACTAAGGACAACTCGAATATGACTGATATGAAAAGAGGAACACATGGGAGAATTATCGAACAAGCCAAACAGGCACAACTCCCCACCAATACCGTATTGTGGATCCAATCCACAGGGAAGAAGCAAGACACACACAACAACCACAACAAACCTTACCTTAATATGACCTCATAGCGGCGCATAGCCTAGTACAAACACACCTATCCATCCAGAACATTAGGTCCCCGTCATCCACTTGGAATCACGAGTAAGGTAAACATTAGTAACTAAACCATCCTACTAACTCAACCTCGTAGTATAGAACCACATCACGTATCAACTTCTCATACCTATAGAGTACCCAACCCACAAATCGGGTCAAACCATCCGGAGATCATAGCAAAATCCACCGTATTTAACTAACAGAAAGTCCACCCAAGTCTCATAACCTACAATAGAAATCAAACATGAATGATAGACACGTGCTATCATAGTAAGATTCTCAACTGGTGTGAACACATGAACAGAGTACAAGAATCACAAAACACATCCATATCTAAAGCAAGGTAGGATGAATCTTACCAATAAATGGGCCCGGATCAAAACAACACAAATGCATCTTTATACTCAACATAAACCATACATGTAAGGACATTATCTGGTGCATCAGTCTCTGTCCAACCAGCAAGAGCGTAACAATGGGCGCGGCCTGCCCCTCTACGCAGATCTCTACCCGCCTGACCTCCACCCTAGTTGGTGGTGCAGGTATAGCAGCAACTGGAGTAGAACGCATAGCCTGAATACCCCACTGTGGCACATCTCTCCGGAGTCTGGGACAATCTCTCACCATATAGCTGGTAACCGCACATTCAAAGCAACCTCTCCACTGACGTGGCTGTGGAAGCTGTTGTACGGGTACTTTTGGACCATTTTTATCTGAAGTGCCAGGTGAAGTCTGAAGTGCAAACTGAACTGGCTGACCCACAAAACCTCTACCATGACGTACCCTGCCTCTAAAATAGCGTTAAGTAGATCCTCCCGGTCTAGGGGGCCTCTTAGCCTCGCTTGTCTCTCTCTCCTGGCCCCACATGCCCTCTAATCAGCGAGCGATCTCTACTACCTGCTGAAACCGAACATCAATCTCCAACTCTCGAGCGATGCTATATCGGATACCATAACTGAGCCCCTTAGTGAACTTGCGGACTCGTTCTCTAACTATAGAAACCAAAGAAAGTGCATACCTGGACAAATCAATGAATCTAACAACATACCCTGATATTGACAAAGCACCCTGGCGTAGTTGCTCGAACTCCGCACGCCATGCATCCTGAAGGGTCTGGGGAACAAACTCTCTCAAGAACATCTCTAAAAATTGAGTCCATGAAAGTGAAGCTGCATCGGCTGGGCTACTCTCCTCGTAAGCCCACCACCACTGATAGGTTGCTCCCGATAGCTGGAATATAGTAAATGCAACCCTGCTCGTCTCTACAATACCTATGGTGCGGAGAATATGGTAACACTTCTCTAGAAAATTGTGTGCATCCTCTGAAGCTAAGCCACTGAAAGTAGGAGGATGATACTTCTTGAATATCTCAAGTCTCAGCTGCTCCTCAGATACCCCTGGCCAAACCTCAGACTGACAAGTTGTGCTAACATGACACCTGGAACCTGACCAATGTGGACTGGCTGCTCTAGAGTACGGGCAGTGGGAGTCCGAGCTCCTCTCCTGGTCTGTGAAGTAGCTGGTGCAACCGGAATCAATCCCGCATGAGCCAATGTACCAAACATTCTCAGGAACTGCGCTAAAGTCTCCTGAAGTCTTAGGGTAGCGACAGGCCCCTCCAGTGCTTGTCCCCCAATCAGAGCTACTGTTGGCTCCTCAGCTGCTGCTCTGGTAGGTGCTCTAGCTGTAGCACGCGCTCCTCCTCAGCCTCTGCCTTTGCCCCAGCCCCTGGCAACACCGGCTCTGGGGGCAGCGTCATCAGTAACTGTAGCTCGTGTTCTCACCATCTATGAGAGAATAGAATGACAAAGGCTCAAATTCCAAAATCAATGAACTCGATAGGAATGAGAAAGTAAAGCTTCCTAATAGTTCCGTAGCCTCTCGAAGATAAGTACAGACGTCTCTGTACCGATCCATAAGACTCTACTAAACTCGCTTATGACTCGTAACACCTACGAACCTAGAGCTCTGATACCAACTAGTCACGACCCCAATTACCCTCTATAGGATGTCGTGATGGCACCTAGTCTCTAAGACTAGGTAAGCCTAACACTTACTGAATTAAATGACAGAATTTAACTAAAACAACTATTAGACATATACAATATATTTCTATGTAAAGCCAACAATCCTAACATGAACTATATCCAAAATCGGTACGTACTGCACAAACAACTCACGTGCCAATACTATTAATACCTCGTATTGACATGGACAATTCATGTGCCAGCAATAACAATAACTCATAACCGCACGGATAACTCACGTGCCAATAGTACAACTCTCACACAGAAGGCAAGTACATGAGAATACATGTAAATGATCTATAGATATCAGAGTTCATCTTCTTAAATCGATATGAGTGATTAATAACGTGTATACTTGTGCAAGTGTTCTATTACAACTTGAGTCAACAAGTGAGAATAGAGACAACAAATAACACAAAGGAAACAACACAACAAAGCGTAAAATGCATGACTCAAACAAGGTAAGCATATCACTACACAAATATCATTAATAACAATGCCCCAGGCTGTCACAAGTCATCATAAATCATCCCCGACATAGCCCCCATGTCTCGCTACTTGCGCAACAATAAAGTAAATACCGGCCTTTTCTCGTCGCATGCGAATAATAATATTCTCTCCTTGTCTTGCCACATGTGCAACCCACATATATAGCCGGTCTTGCCACGTTGCATGTGCAATATCAATAATAACAATAGCACGGAAAACTCATGTGAGAACACCCGAATATCCTCTCAACAATATCACGTGTGCCAAAAACATACCAACACAATAACAACTCCCACCACATGTGCCCATATACCACAATATTCCCTCCACATAAATTCCAATGAAACAACCACATGTAGCCCTCGGCTTAATAACGCTGCCTACAACAACAACAGCTCTAACATGGGAGTACGACAAGAAATCAACACAAGAATTACAGAACAAAAAAAATCGGAGGAACAAGCTCTCAATGAAAGACATGACAAGAAATAATGGTTTCAACAAGAATAACTCAACAATGACAGAGAAAGTATGTAACAATGATATCAAACTAGAGTAACTCAATGGTAGGAAAGATAACATATAACAATGATTCCAAATAAGAGTGACCCCAACGATAAAAGAGATAACATGTAATGATGATTCCAAACAAGTACAACTTAACGATAAGAGAGATAACCTATAATAATGACTTCAAAATAAGGATAAGTTAACAATGGAAGAGATAACAATAACTTCAATTAACGATAGTCAACTATGAAAGAGATAATATGGCAATAAAAAAGGCAACAACTTCAATTAAGGTATATAAGAGTATATTTGGCAACAAGGGTAGAATATGAATCAATCAACTTCAAATAAGACACATATGAATAAATTTTGCAATGGAGGATTTAACATGATAAGACAACTTCATTTTAATGTACATAAGAACCTAAGAGTCTAAGCTAGTCAAAATTTCACCATTAAGCCGTGTACACACTCGTCATCTCGTGTACACGTCTTTCATGTACTTCAATTAGTACAAATAAATCAATTCCTACGGGTTAGTTCTCCCACATAATGTTAGGTAAGATACTTACCTCAAAAACCTCAATCAATGCTCTAAAATAGCTTTTCCTTACCTCCGCTCCACTCAAATCTAACCAATATCGACCCAATAACATCAAATCATGCAAGAAAAATCAATTCCAATAATTAAAGCTATGATCTTTATACAATTGCTCAAAATTCAACAAAAGTCAACAAAACTCAAGTTAAAATCCGGGCCCAATGGTAGATTCCAACTATCCATGACCCCATAAGTTCATATATATGATTAGTTTCAAAATCCGAGTCCAAATCAACTCTCAAAACTCAAATTCTTATTTTTCAAAAACTTGACAAAGTTTTATAAATTTTCACTTTGATTCACATGATTTTGATGTTATAATCAAGGATATATCGATGGAATATGATTAGAAATAGATTAGAATCACCTACCCAAAGTTTGTAGATGAAAATCCCTCTTCAAAATCGCCTCATATCGAGTCTAGGATTCCAAAATATGAGAATGAGATAAAAAATCCCGTCCCTCAGCTTTTTTTCCAGTTGCAAGTGTCGCAAATGCGAAGAAAATATCACAAACGCGGAGTCTCTCACACCTCTGCTGTCACCGCAAATGCGACCAAAAAGATCACAAATACGAACGGCTTCCCCAGGTTCCCCATCGCAAATGTGAACCTAATAAACTTCTAACATCGCAATTGCAATCCAAAACTTGCAAATGCGAGACCTGAGGCCTCTGATCACACCAGCAATTTTCAAACTCTTCCAAACATTCCAAAACGCGTCGGAAACTCACCCGATCCCTCGGGGCTTCAAATCAAACATCAACATAAGCCTAAAAATATAAGAGGAACTCACTCGTAAGAACAACTCATCAAAGATAATATCGAAAATCATGAATCGAACCTTAAAACACATAAATTCAATATGAAACTTAAGAACTTCTAAAAACACAACCGCGCGTCCGATTCCTATCAAATCAACTCGGAATGATGCCAAACTTTGCGGACAAGTTCCAAATTACAATACAGATTTATTCCAAGTCCCAAAAAATAAATCTAAATACGATACCTATGAAGTCAACTTGCGGTCAAACTTATAAAAAAATTCTAAGCCTTAAATTGCCAGCTTTCGATAAAACAACACAAATCAACTTATGGACCTCCGAATTCGATTCTGGGCATACACCCATATCCAAAATCACGATACAAACTTATTGGAGCCATCAAAATACCGTTCCAGGGTCGTTTACTCAAAAGCCAAATCTCAGTCAATATTTTTCACTTAAGCTTCTAAAGTGAGAGTCACTCATCCAAATTCATTCCGAATCATCCAAAGATCAAATCCGAACATGCACGCGAGTCATAATACACAATAGAAAGCTACTCAAGACCTCGAACCACCGAACAAAACTTTAAAGCTCAAAACAACCGGTCGGATCGTTATAAACTGTACCCACTTTTTATTTTATTTTTAACTTGGACCCAATATTTAAATAACTGCAGCCCTCCTCCTCCTCCTCCTCCTCCTCCTCCTCCTCCTCCTCCTTCTTCTTCTTCTTCGTGTAACAATGATTTTATATGTTGTTTGTGAACATATTTTAAAGGTAAATTGATGATTGGGGTTTTTTCTTTTTTTTTCTTAATTGCAAAATGGGTTCGCTTGATTTATTGTTGTTTTGACAAATTGATGATTGAGGTTTGTTCTTGATAATATTTGGAGGTTATGTTTCAAATTGGAGCTCATTTAGAATAAATTTAGGTATTAAATCGTATATTGAACTGTTAAAATTTGACGAACAAATTTCTATTTCTGGGCAATTTGTACTTCAGGCCTATTTGGCCTTAAGTGCATGAAAATGTTGGTTGCATTTCAGACCTTTTGACCTTAAGTACATTTATAGTGCTAGTTTTTCATTTCAAACTTATTGGCTTTAAGTGCATGAAACCATTAGTTGCACGTCAGACCTATTTGACCTTAAGTGTATCTGAGGTGCAATTTTTTCACTTCTGACTAATTTTTTTTAACTTCAGACTCAATAAGTCTGAAGTTGATCATACAATGAATAAGCTTACAATTTTTTTGTAAAGTAAGTGTAGGTTCAATTATAATTCCAAAATCGAATATAGATACAAAAGTCCCGATTACAAATGCTCTCGGAAGATAAAAATAAGACCTAATTCCATAGGTAAGGAAAAATTTTAGTCAAAAGCTCAAACATATCCCATATAAATGAAATTGGAATTTTGAGGAAGTATTTGATAAGTACTCTCTTCAAACCCCCTCCGCCGAACCCCAAAAGCAAGAAAAAGAAATACTAAAACATTAGGCTATTATCCTCCATATCAAATGCTAAAAGGACTCATTTGAAGTATCACGACTATCAAAAGACAAGCAAAGAGCATGTAATCGTTTACATTAGTCTCAGAAATTGAGTAGATCGACTGAGATCTCATAAAAAGCTTAAACATGATTTACTATTGAGATTTATTTTCAAGGTCTTGCTTTATTGAACTAGTTACAATTTAGATTTTTGTTTTATATTAAATGACAGAGAAATAGGTTGATCAACCTATTAAAATCAAATTACTATATAAAGGGCAGCTACGGGTTTTCAAATATATTCGACACCATCATCTGTTAAAAAAGGAAATTTTAAGAACTCAGAATTTATACAAATTAAATTTAAGATAATTTAAGCAATTCCATGAAGAAACTCTTGGTGGGGTCTTGAGGACATTGAAACACTTATCTCTTAACATTATGTGAATGACATTTGTACCCTATATCAATGAAAATTTCTGCTCTGGTGAAGCCAGACAACACCTCTTTGTATCATTCAATTACAAAGAATAAGTACTATTAAATATACGTATGCAGAGTAAACACTAAATAAGCTGCTAACGGAGAAGGCACACAACATTCTACATTGATCGATTACAAGCGTATATGTAAAAGACCCACAAACATACAAATACCATCGTACAGACACATTTTTGAGCTAAAAGTTCCTAAAAACCAGACAGACTTCCAGAAAACAAGACACTGAAAACACTTCTGAAATTACAAGTAGAATCACAGAACTCATAGGCGATCAGTAGCCACCGCGCGCGCGTCCTCTGTTATTTAACAAGAGATGTCAATGGCCTTCACCTCAGGTTTCTTTTCCTCCATTTTTGGGACAGTCACAGTGAGCACTCCATTCTCCATTGCTGCTTTAATCTCCTCCATCTTGGTATTTTCCGGCAGCCTAAACCTCCTAAGGAACTTGCCGCTGCTCCTCTCCATACGGTGCCATTTGTCGTTCTTCTCCTCTTGCTCTCTGCTTCTCTCCCCACTAATTTGTAGAACTCTTCCTTCTTCAACCTCAACCTTCACCTCCTCCTTCTTAATTCCAGGAAGATCCACCTTGAAGACGTGGGCTTCTGCGGTCTCTTTCCAATCAATCCGAGCGCTGGCGAAAGCAGCGGTTTCGCGAGCAGAGGTTGGAACGTTGGCGGCTGTGCCGGAGAAAGGGAAGCCCTCGAAAGGATCCCATATGTCGAGGGAGAACGGATCAAAGATGTTGCTCCTGCGGCCACCAAAGAAGCTTGGAATCAAAGACATTTTTATCTGAATGAGGACTTTGACTGATGATAATCAGATGATGTTTAAGCTGTACTTGACTGTTGTATTCGAATTGTTTGACGACAACCAAAATGTTGCGCAGTGATATTTATAGGTGGGAGTTTCGGAAGGAGAAAAAAAAAAGGAGCTTATCGAGTTCGAGCGCAATCTAGGTTACTCTCGAGATTACGGGAACAAGGAGGTCTCTCTAGTCTTCCAGAGCGTTCTACTTTCTTCCTATTAAAGGGATTACAATTTACATCCAAATGAGTGAAAAGACCAACAATGGTAGGGAAATTGCGCTAATCGACCCTAAACTTTTAAAGGTTGCCAAATAGTATTACTCATATTTCATAAGAAAAAAATAAAATAAAATAAAATTTGCAATTTTCCTAAAATCTTTTGGCTCTTTTAAGAGTATTAGTTTGCCTGCGTGGTCGTTGTACTTAGATTTTTAGTTAATTATTTATATAAAAATATAATAAATTAAATCTTTAAAAAATTATACATAACAAAAAGATTGCAATCAACATCTGATTTAGTTGATTGACATATTTATTTTTGTTAGCTACTTCTTTTTCAGTCATATATCTTGCAGAATTTGCATTTTTTAAATAAGAAATATATCTCTTATTAAGTAATATTTAGCACTACTATTAGTGTTAGACATGAAAATTAAATTGAACTAGAGAAGAACAAAGTCATCTTTAATTGTATGCTCATCTTTGTCTGAACCAAGGAACTTATAGAGTTCCAGTGCAATCCAGGATATTCTCGATATAACTATTGATATTGGAACAAGGAGGTCTCTCTCACTACTAAAAAACAGCAAAAAAGCGACCAACGTTGGTCTACCAAAAATAGCGACCAAAATTGGTCGCTAAACTTGTAAAAAAAATAAAAAAATAAACGTAAAGACATTAGCGACCAAAGTTAGTCGCTATTTGGTCGCCATATTCGTCAACATGTTGACCGGACTGGTCAGACCAATCTGGTCAAAGAAACTTAACAATTTGCGACCAAAGTTGGTCGCTAATGTGGACCCACGTTTAAATTTTACGACCAACTTTGATCGCTATATGACAGGTAACATTTGGGCAATGTTTGCGACCAACGTTGGTCGCAAATATGGAAAATATAAATATTTTCGATTTTCGTTTTGCGACCAACCTTGGTCGCAAATTATAAAGTGTAATTATTTGAGACCAATATTTGTCGCTTATTGAGGGGTAAAATTTGGAGGAGATAAGCGACCAACCTTGGTCGCTTATCTGGAAAATATAATTTAATCAGAATATCTTTGGGCGACCAAAGTTGGTCGCTAATGTTAAAGTATATATATTTGCGACCATATTTGGTCGCTTTCATGTCAACATTTTGCCAAAATTAAACTCATTTTTGTATTTACTGCATGTCTAAATAATATAAATGTAAGCCGTTAACGCTTTTGTAATACAAGGGATTAATATACAGTTAAGTTGTACTACGGAGCGTGCGTGCGTATCAATATATATATATATATATATATATATATANACCATAGTAATGTGTCTAGGTTTAACGGAAATATAAATGGGACGGGGGAAGGTTAATTAATAAACATGAGTAATAGTAAATTGTCAACATTAATTTAGTTAATTACGAGTCAAGTAGTGGTCTAGTTAGAGTTGTCTCCCCTGGCCAGGTTGGGTGTTGATGATATTATGTATAAGTGGGAGCGGGTCGTACGCCTACCACATAAGATGTGTATATGGGGAGCGGGTGGCACGCCTGCCACGAGACATGTATATGCGGGAGCGGGTGGTACGCCTACCATAGGAATGATGTATATGGGGGAGCGGGTGGCACGCCTGCCACGAGATATTGTGATTGTGGTGACATGTATAGGTGGAGAGACCGTAGCCGGTGCCACACTTGTCACAAGATGAATTGTGTTTTATATTGCAATAATTTGTTAAATTCAGTTATTTAATATTGAAATACGTATGTTTATTTACTTCCTTATCTGTTTATTTTATCCATGTTTAGTTGCTAATTGTAGTAGTGTATAGGTATATATATATATATGCATATGTTATGTTCAACAGGTTTATCTGGAGTCCGGTCTAGCCTCGTCACTACCTCGCCGGGGTTAGGCCAGGCACTTACCAGCACATGGGGTCGGTTGTGCTGATACTACACTCTGCACTTTTGTGCAGATACCGGCGCAGCAGGTGTCGGACAGTAAGTAAGGCGGACTTTCAGATTTTGGCGCGACCTTCCAGGCGACTCAAGGTAGGACTGCAGCCGTTCGCAGCTCTTGACGTCATCTGCCCATACTTTTGTCTCTATTTCCATATAGTTCGGAAATAGCATTTTGGATATTTCTTTCAAGACCTTTGTGTGTAGTAACTCTTAGACTGTCTGTGAACACTGTGACACCAGTTCTTGGGTAGATTTTTGTAAAGGGAAGGCGATGTATATATAATATTTCCACATGTTAACATTATTTATGTTTATGATTTTGCGAGCAATTAAGTATGAATGTTAATGTAATTAATGAGTTTAATTATCGGCTGGCCTAGCTCCCATTAGTAGGCGCCATCACGACTCCCGAGGGAGGGAGATTTGGGGTCGTGACACCGGTGAACCCGAACTAAAATCTATTTGGTTGTCACAATTCATGTTAAACCATTTGAAAAATCCATTTCCGATTCGGTTGGGTCTGGATCTACAGCACTAGCAATATTATCAGTGCTGACTTTTATTATATCAATTTTATTATTTTCTCTAATCTGTGAAGTAGAAGCTCTTGACAGAAATTCTACTTTATAATCAATAGGAGAAATATAAGAAGAATTAGATCTAGTTAATCTAGATGAGTAACTAATATTATCAATTTGATCTGGTTCATTGAACCTGATCTTAACAGTTCCATCAGAAAGTTGTTCAACATCTGTGTTTTCACTGTTAATATTTCCTCGAGGAGCTATTGCTTCCTCAATGACCCATTCTTTCGGGAAATCAATTTCATCCTATTTAATAGGTCTTCTGGTAACAACTTTAGATTTACCAAAGTTTGTTTCTATCAAAATAGTTTCATTTTTAAAATCCATAATTTTACACATAGGATTTAAAGTATATAGAGGTTTAAAATAAATTCTATAACAAATACATATAACCTCTGTACCTGGCATATAATCATAACCATGCAATTTAATACTTAATATCAAAGCATTTAAAAGAGTTTTCATCACTTAAAGATATCTGCAAATTTGGGTAAGCATTAAAATAAACTGGGCCATAGGCCAAACTGGTTTGGATAGTCCCAATTAGGGATTTTTTCCAGTTTTGATTTCTACCATCTCCGAGAGCTGCTATAAAACTCTCTGGTAAGCCTCTCAAAGTAAGTGGCTTAAAAGCAACTTGTATTAATCCAATATGTAAAAATCTATGAGATTCCCTATAAGGGGCTAAATCATTTTCAAATAATAATCTGAACGTAGCATGATCACTATCTACTGTAATAGTCTCCTCAATAGTTTTAACTACTTGTTTTAAACCTAATTTTTCAAAAGTACCTAACTGGTATATAACCTTAGGTTGAATCCTAGAAATCGTCCATTTATTAAGAAGATCTAATTGTTGAGGCATATCATATTCCTCTTTTCTACTGTTTTTAACAGTAGATTGCTTCCTAATAATATTCATTAGTAAGTAGTGTTAAACTTAGTCATCTATCCCTATTCTTTCACATGGCTCTGATACCAACTGGGCTACAAGATCACTTCAATGAAGCTACAGGGAGGATTACTAAGGTACAAACCCTGTCGAAAACTAAATCAGTTAATAAGCTTTAAACCACGCCCTCGCATGCTAACCCTTTACAACGCCCATCCTTGGCTAAAACAGGTTCTGCAGAGGACACTGTTTATGTTGCCATAAACAGAGCTTACTTACTAACTTAGAATTTCCTGGGTTCAAACCTTTAACCTAAGCAACATCGGAATAGAAATAGTAAGCAAATCAGTATTAAAGCATGTTTCAAGAATAGATCAAGAATCCTAAGTTTAACACATAAATTTAGCCTTTCATTTAGGCTAAATTCTCAAATAAGAAATTTTAATTTAAAAACAGAAAAATAAAAAATACCTGAGACCAATGAGATTGTAACCAACTGGTTGTTTTCTTATTGATATCAAACTTTTACAAAGTAATTTTTCCACTGAGGAAGAACTAGAGAGAAAAACTCAGAAAAGAAAAGCCTGCTTCTTCTAAAACTGAATCGGTCCTTATATAATGGATCAGATGAACCAAAGTCAAAAAGTAAATAGTAAAATGGCCGACAAAATAATTACAAACATGGCCGACAAGATAAAAAGTAAAAATAAAAACGACAATCTACTTTATAAAAGTAGATTCTTTGGCCGACAACTTTATTTAGTGCGCCATTTGCTTTATTAAAGCTAATTTGTTTTATTACCCCAATAATT
>MCJB01050776.1:245765-269460 GCA_002018475.1 Nicotiana obtusifolia | reverse complement strand
AATCCAGATCATCTTCAGCTTGCAAAGAAAGAATGCGATGAACTTTTGGAATTTGATCTGATAGAGCCATCGGATTCACAATGGGCATGCAAAGCAATTTTATGTCAACAAAAAAGTTGAGCAGACAAGAGGAAAACTCAGGTTAGTTATTAATTACCAGCCACTAAATCATTTCCTCCAAGATAATAAATTCCCCATCCCAAATAAACTCACTCTTTTCTCCCACTTAGCCAAGGCCAAATACTTTTCCAAGTTTGATTTAAAATCTGGATTTTGGCAATTGGGAATCCACCCTGAAGAACGACCCAAAACGGGATTTTGCATCCCTGATCATCACTTCCAGTGGAAAGTCATGCCCTTCGGGTTGAAAACTGCACCCTCCTTGTTTTAAAAAGCCATGATAAAAATCTTCTAACCCATCCTCCATACCTCCTTAGTTTACATTAATGACATCCTGTTATTTAGTGATACATTGGAAGAACATGTCAACTTGCTTCGTCAATTTGAGACATTAGTAACACAGTACGGAATCATGCTCTTAGCAAAAAAGATGGTTCTTGCTCAAAAGGAGATTGATTTTCTCGAAATGCATTTTGCCCAAGGTGAATACAGTCCAGGACCGCATATATGTCAGGAATTACTTAAATTTCCGGACACCAACCTCACAACAAAGCAGATCCAACAGTTCTTGGGTGTAATAAATTATGTAAGAGATTTCATCTCAAATATCTCTACATACATTTCACCGCTCACAGGAATGCTCAAGAAAAATGCACCATCATGGGGAGAGAAACAGGATGAAGCAGTCAGAAAAATAAAGGAGATATGTAAAAATGTCAAGTCTCCCTACATCCCTTCAGATGTAAAGAAGATACTGCAAACTGATGCCATCCATGAATACTGGAGTGTTGTTCTATTTGAAGAAAAAAATGGCCAGCGGAAAATATGCAGATACGACAGTGAAAAGTTTAAAGATGCCGAGCAACATTATCACTCCACCTTCAAAGAAATTCTTGCAGTAAAGAATGGAATCAAGAAATTCAATTTCTTCCTTATCCATATAGAATTTCTAGTAGAAATGGATATGAAGGCTTTCCCAAAAATGATCCGGATAAATTCAAAAATTATCCCCAATCCTCAGATTCTCATATGGGCTCAATGGTTCTCTCCATACAAGTTTCAAGTCAAGCACCTGAAAGGAAAGGATAATATTCTCGCAGATTTTCTATCGCGAACGGAAGATTTCTCAAAAAGATTTTCCCCAGCAAAACTGAAGCCAAGTAGCCACATCTTTATGTTCTCAAATACACTGGGAATTAGTTCATTAAAGCCAACAGATCATCCACCGGAATTGTTCAACCTCATGGATCCCTTTGATCCATCAATTATTATGGAGAGAAGAACTTATTATGAGCTCCAAGTTTTCTGACAATATGGAAGATCCATTCTCAAACCTTATGGTGTCAATCCAGAATATCCGTTCTGCCATATATTCATAGCTCAATCCAAGGATTTTTCACAAGAACCACTATGGTTTTTCTAGTACCTATGCCATCAGTATTATATTTTCATGGAATTCAAATGCAACGTCTTCAAAGCTTTTGATACCATTGCACCAGCCCTTAGAGTATTTTTCCTATGGTTTAAGCCTAGAAGATATTGGACGAAATGTTTCAGTGATTCCTACACAGCAAAAATATTCATGTTTCATAGGCCAGTGAAGATCATTAATGGAAAAGTCCAAGCGCAAGCAGAAGCATCATTCTGGTGGAAATTTCCCGTGTCTATTTTATCAATGGAAGAAGAGTATAGAGAGGCACAAAGAATCATTTTTCAGCAAAATAAGTGCATCCCGAAAGAGATATGGCTAAAAGAATGGGCAAGCTGGAATTATACCAATACCCATTCTCACTGGGAAAGAGTCCGGGAAGCAGCAAAAGAATATCAAACACCATATGAAGTCATCTGAGAAAAGATCACCAATGACATTTCCAGATTAAAGTTGCGGATTACATCTCTCAGTCCAAAGGGAAAGGAACATAACAGTGAAGAACCGTCAAGTTCTAGGCATTACTTCACAAAATCTTCGAAAAGATGCCTGGAAGACAATTCTATGATCGATAAAGGATTATTGTCTTAATCCCTGCTAATCTCACCATAATCCTCCATTACCTACCCAAAAACCCTCAAAAAATATCCTACCCATGCCAAGACAAATTTTCACATCTTTCCATACTATCCGGGTCCCACTTCACGTTGTTTTCCTACCATAATCCTCCAAAAACTCTCAAAAAATATCCTACCCATGCCAAGACAAATTTCACATCTTTCCATGCTATCCGGGCCCCACTTCACCTTGTTTTCACATATTTCCACATGCCTCCACATGCTTATTCACATGCAACACAGTATATTCACATGGCATCACATGCTCCCTCATACTTTCACATGCTACACCATGTATATTTCACCCTGTTCACATGCTTTCAGGTGTTTTTAGTGGTTTTGCCTAAAGTCCTTCACATGCCAGGAGGGACCTGCTTGTAGATAAGTTTGCCATGTAAGATAGGTTTGCTTTATCTAGAATGTTTGTCTTGTAATAACCTCCTAGTCCTATATAAAGGAGGTCTTGTAGTAGTTGTAGGATCATCTTGGACAAGAACATAGAAATATCTTGTAACCTTTGTAAATCTCTTATGATATATTACATATGAGTTCTTTCTAAATTTCTCTCTTGTTCTTTCTTTCGAATGGATGGAAATGCCGGTCCATGTATGAAAATAAAGTAAGAATACTCTTTGAAAGTTAGCTTATTGTAGTACGAAAGTTTTCTGAGTTATGAACAGCTAACGTTGGTTATAGTACAAAAGTTTTCTGAGTTGTGTAGCTTGGCAAGTCGTCCCGGAATGGGTTGTTGAAGCCAGCCCCTTTTGTAAGAAAACTTTTGCGACTATAAACAAATTAACTGTTTGTGTAGCTTGGCAAGCCGTCCCTTATGGGTTGTTGAAGCCAGCCCCTTTTGTAAGGAAACTTTCGTGTCTATGATTTAGCTTGCTTTCCTTGAGTCTCTTGCTTTGTTCCTTATACTGTGGTCTAATGGAAGAAAATATCAAGGGTAATTCGGGCAAAGAATTTGATAAATGTGTGCTACCTTTCGCCTTATCAATTCATGCAAAGATTTTAGGATGACTCAGATTTTATACTTCTTGTGCATGTGATGTACAAGAGAAAAGATTCATATTTTTGCTTACTTAGAGTGTTTGTGTGCTAACGGAGCACTATTTTTTGATTGTACAATAGGGACTGGATTAAAGTGGGTAAATCTCAATAATGGTTGTAGTGGGTTAAGAAGTAAAGTGTGGTGCCTAAGGATTTTTGAGTTCGTCGTGTGGCTAGGGAATTAGTTTTGTAGCGAAGTGTGAAAGAGACTTGGAGTATTTCCATGGATGTCACAGGGTCTCTGGTGCGATGTTAGAAAGATGGAGGAAACAACTTCAGATTCGCAGAAGATCTTTCAGAGCGGGTGTATCAGTTAAAGATGCTATTGTGTGCATGAGGGGAGAATAATTAAAATGGTTTATAGGTATTGAGACGACAAGGTCTTATGATTTGGGTCACCTGGGATGAGTGTTATTTGAGGTCCGTTGTGTGTTTGAATAGAAGTGTTGTTTTAAAGGCAAGTTAAGAGTAAATCAAAATAGGTTGAGTCATTTAGTAGTGGTTTGAATCAACAAGGTTAAGGAAAGGGTTGGTTCCTTCGGTGTGGTAAGGTTATTCAAGTTTTTGTGGCTACTTGCGAAATTTGCAGTATCCGTAATTTGATTGATTTGGAGCTATCCAATTCTAATGGTTTGGTTGTGCATGAATTGATTTTGAAAGAGTTATGGCGGTTTAGACCTCAACTTGAGGTTTGTGTTTTCTGTGGTTATGGGAAGTTGGTGCGTGCTGCGATTTTATCTCCTGAAATGAGTTGAGCGAAAGCTTTCTAGCCGAGGAAGTGTTTACTCTACTGGTGGTTTAGGAGTAATGATAAAATTCTTGTACTCTCGCATAGCTGCATGATAGGTGCAGTAAGTGGTATAGAATTGGAATTTGAGGATCAAGGTTGCAATCCAGTTTTGACAGGAATGTCACGAGCTCGGAAGAGTTGGGGAGAGATTTTCGATGTTCAGAATATGCTGGCGCCATTTTTTTTGGGTGTCGTCTGAGAATGGTGTTATGTGGAAGATGCATTGTATATTGATTTGCGGATTCTTGATTTGCATTACAGTAATAGTATGTTTGGTAGCCACGGATGCGCAGATTTTTGCTACTTGGTGTGAAAGGTTGTGGGAGTATCTCCCACGAGACGATTATGTAAGTGTGATGTGTTAGTCATTTAAATTGTATAGATTAAAATCAGGTATGAAGATTCAGGTACTGCCGTTGATTGGAGAGTTAATGTCTGAGAAACGCTCTATTCCTTTGGTTGCGGACTATGGAAGTTTGTTCCGAATTTGACGGTTGATCATATGTGTCATGAATAGGGTCATTGTAGATCTTTGGAAGGTTATTGGCATATTATGGGATGATCAGAATCAGCTTGTGGTCCGTTGGTAGGCCTAATATGAATGTACATTCTACACCAGATCAGATATGCTTATTCAGCATAGAATTGCTTATGGATGAGTCTTTAGACGTAGCGGATGTTATTCTTGTTGCCGTCTATTTCCTGTGTTACTCTTTTATGCCATGTGGGTTGTGAGATGACTTAATTTTTCACACATGTGTTATGATACGGTGTAGCTTGTGGTGTTATATGAGTGAGATGGCTCTCGAGGTGTTGGTTGTTCATTGCACCTTAGTCGTGCTTGGGACTGTGTAGCGCATGGGGCTATCCGTCTCCCCATGGTTAAGTTTATGCACTCGACGTGTTTGTGGTTATTATACATGTGTCTAGTGAGTATGACCATTTTGGGCTCGATACGTATTTCCATGCAGATTGATTGTGTGTTGATCGGGTGGCACGCCACCACGGGTATGATGTTTAGATATGGTTGCATGCCGCATCAGTGAGATGTTGAATACGGTTCCTTATACTTATTTCGTGTGTGTTGTTTCTTACCCTAGGGATAGGTTCGTTTGTTTGGTTGATTTGAGTGTTATGAGGGCTAGGTAGTTCTTTACTTGAGTTTGTTTTCCTTATTGGTCACATTCGAGTTGTAGCTTGTTGGTGCATTGATGGCGTTGTATGAGATTTTAAACGGTGTTTGAGGTGGCTTATTGCCTGAGCAGCTTGTAATGGGTGAGATGAGGTTGTTGGACCTGAAATCAGTGCAATCGGATTTATATAAGGTATATTAAAGGGAAAGATGTCACTACTCAGTTCAGAATGAGGCAAGGGTTCTTATTGAGTGAAGAAATTCCATGAATTATTGATTTGGCAGGTGGTATTGAGTTTGTACACGTCTTTTTCATCGTTGCAGTATTTCGAAGGTTGGAACCAGGCTTATATGTGTTATGAGGTGTATTACGGGCATCAAGTTCGTAAATTTGCAGCTATTACGGTCAAAAGATATTACTATGGGCGAATGAATTATGTAGTGCATTGTGTGATTACATCATGGGGGTATGATCATACTTTGGTACAGCTTGTCGAGATTGATACCGTGTAGGCATGCAAGAAATTTGATCTTATAGGGAATTTCAGATGTGGGAATTTGATTCTAAGGCTTGTGGGCTAAGGTAACAGGAAGGATCTTCAGTTTAGCTTGAGCCCGTGTGCTCATAGGGATTGTGGTGGCACCGGTATGTGCACGAGGCATTATACGGTGATTTTTGGGCAACTCTAGAATGACTCTTGGCACGTTCGAGGACGAACATATGTTTCAGTGGGGGAGAATGTAACAACTCGATCGATCGTTTTGAGCGCTAGCGCGTCGTTCGGCGATTTGAGGCCTTGAGTAGCTTCACCTCATGTATTATGACTTGTACGTGTAGTCGAATTTGAAATTTGGGAAGTTCGGAGTTGATTTGGAAGGAAACATTTCAATTCGGAAGCTTTAAGTTGAAAGAGTGGACCAAGGTTTGACTTTTGAGTAAACAACCTCGGGATCGGGATTTGAAGGTTGCAATAGGTTCATATGATAATTTTGGACTTGGGCATATATTTGGGTTAAGTATCAGATGGTCCGAGAGCATTTTGGCGCTTATTGTGGAAAGCTAGCATTTTGAAGGTTTTAGAATTTCCTAAGTTTGAGTTGAAGTGGACTTTGGTGTTATTGATGTCCATTTGAGATTCCAAGCCTTGGAATAGGTTCGTATTGCGATTTCTGACTTGTATGCAAAATTTGGCATCATTCTGGAATGTAATGTCTAAGTGGGATTCGGACGCGTTCGGCAAGGATGAAGGTTTGAAAGTTAAGAGAGTTTAAGAAATTGAGTTTGATCTTTATTTCTTGGTTTCGATGTTATAAATTTTGTTCCGAGCCTTTGGACAAGTTTACATAGGGTATATAAACTTGTTAGAATGATTCGACGGGGTTTATCGGACCTCAGGTGAGTTTTGGGGTGATTTCGGACCACTTTTAGGCCCTTTTGAACTGCTGATATCTGATGCCAGTGGTGTGAATCGCGATCACGGAGGCCTGGGACGCGATCGCGAAGAGCAAAGTGCATTTATGGCCTTGTGAATCGCGATTGCAGAAGGTAGGGTCGCGATCGCGAAAAAGAAATTTCTGCTGTTAGTGATCTAATTTCGGGAGCTTATATCTTGCAATCTATAAGGAATTTGGAGATAATCCAAAAATAAAAGTTGTAGTCCTTTGAATCAAATTTTTCATTAAATCAAATAGTTTGTTATTTAGAATTTTTTACAAAAAGTTATCACCATTATACCGAAGGGTGTCTATGAGGAGAAAAACATAATTTGTACATCGCAATCGCGGGCTTTTGGCCGTGATCATGATGAAGAAAATGATACTGGAACTTTTGTTAACCGCGATCGCGTGGTTAATGACTGCAATCGCGAAGAAGGAGGTCTGGCAGGTGTATTAAACATCTAATTTCGGGATTTTAAACTTATTTATTCACTTTTAAGTTCTTGGAGCACATGTGGGGCAATTTAGGGTGGTTCTTGAAGATCATTTTGTCCATATATCATAAGGTAAGTTATTCCTACTTGTTTCGAGTTAAATACATGGGTTATATATATATTTTGACATGGAATTTGATAGAAATTGTGGAATTTTTGGAAGAAAACATAGAAATGATATTCTTGGATTTTTACTACGAAATTGGACATGGAATTAGGAATAATTGAATATATTTTGATTGGTTTGCATGTTGTTTGATTAGTCTTGAATCGTTTGGAATTGGTTGAGTTAGAGAGGCCTTGGAGCCGGTTATCGAAATCTGGAGCGAGGTATGTCTCATGTCTAACCTTGTGAGGGGGAAACTACCCCATAGGTATTAAATTATTATGTGCTGCTAGTTGTGGGTGCTACGTATGCACGAGGTGATGAGAATCTGTACGTAGCTAAAAGCATGTTTGTGTTCGGATAGACTTAGGACTTTATCATGCAATATTTGTATTATTTGAACTCAATTTGTTAGTTTAATTACTTCACTATATAATAGGAATTGATTTGGGATTATGTTAGACCGAGCTTCACCACCGTGACTTGTTTGGCGAGATATTTGATAGTTGGTAAAAGTCATGTTTACTTTATGCTCCTGTTCTTATGTTGCAAACACGTGGCCTATAATTCGATAAGATTTTTCTTTTCCTGTGGATCAGACCGAGATGCATCTATGGTTCGCGCCGATCGACCCTCGGCAGTGTACATATTTTTCTGGATCGGGCTGTACGACCTCGGCATAACTCGTGTGTAATGTCATGGGCGGCTTTGCAGCCATGCCCCATGACCCCTTGGACGCGCCTCGTGGCGTCCTGGCAAGCCTCCCAACGCCCAGCGCCACGGTCGGCCCCGTGATCTCGGCAGCTCTAAGTGATAAGCGCGCAATCGCCTCTATTGCCTTACTGATAACTAGCGCCAGCGCCCAGCCACAGGCAGATGTCCACAGCACCGCGCGCGGACCTTAATCCTAATGACAAAGTTGCTGCAAACCGACTTGTTTCTACCTTGTAGAAGACTAAGTCCTTTTCATTGTAAATATAGAATATATTTACTTTATTTTCTCTTAGTATGCATCTACAACTTTCATAGGTCAACTCATGTAACTTTGGTTTATTTTTTTTAAGCATTATTAGGGGGGATCAAGCATTCAAAACTTTCCAGCAAGCAAACAATTCTCTGTACCGGTGTCTCTCCCCCTCGACACCGCGTAGCTTTTTTGTAATAGCTTTTATTTATACAATCAAGCTTTCTTTCTCAATTCTCTCTACTGTTCTCAAGTTGCTCACGACATTGGTTTTCCCGTACGGCACTGACAATCTAGTCTAGCGTACGGAGGAGACCTCAGTTGGCGGACAACAATCGTACTGACACCGATAGCTTAGCCTTACATTGCCCTTCTAAAGAACCTCAGGAAGGCGCCCCGTAATAGTTGGTATCAGAGCCAAGGCTCGACATCGGATGAGGTATAACATTGCAATTACCACCATTTGTGACCATGGTGAATCATGGGGATCGCATTGCGACCCTTGAGGAGACGGTTGACGCATTATGGCCCATCGTGGAAACAGTGCCTGACCTAAAGACCAGCCTAGTGCAAAGGTTGGACGACCTGGATCGTAGGATGCACCAGGCCGAAGTTGACATAGAAAACATCAGCCGTGACTCTGAAGGAGACCAGCAAACGGCAGCAATAGAGGCAGCCGAATTTTTTGGAAAATTTGAGGGCCTCCAGCAGGAGCGTGCCGAAGATTTAGCGCACAGGGCACAAGAGGCAGGCAGGGTGACTGCCATGCAACAAACCATAGACAACTTGACAGGCCTGCTCAACGTTGTCAATGCTGCTTTACAAGGCCTGCTTCGAGGAAGCGGGAACCAACAGGGGTGCTGTGAACTTCGCCCTCGCGACACAAAAACTGAAAATTCCCGAGCCAAAGCCATACAGTGGTGCTCGGAATGCCGAAGAAGTGGAAAATTTCATCTTCGACATCGAACAGTACTTCGATGCCGTGGGAAGCCTAGAAGAAGCTAAGAAGGTGGCAATTGTGGCCATGTATCTTCAGGGTGATGCTAAACTCTGGTGGCGGGTGAAATACGAAGCCATTAGGGCTGGTGAAGATACTCTCGACACATGGGCGGAACTAAAGGCCGCCATACGCCTGCATTTCTTCCCCAAAAATGTTGAGTACAATGCAAGGAGGAAGCTACGGGAGCTCCGCCAGACCAAATCAGTGCGGGACTACGTGCGAGAATTCTCTGCGCTCATGCTGAGCATATGCGACATGGGGGACAAAGACAAACTCTTTACCTTCCTAGAAGGGTTGAAACCCTATGCCCGTATGGAACTCCAAACACAAAGGGTAGACACATTACCTAAGGCGATCCAAGCAGCGGAATGCCTTGGGGATTATCAAGTGGAAGCTCGGAAGGATAGGCCTCAACAGCCTGTCAAAGGAGGATACAAAGGGGGCCATCCGAGTACTGGTGGCCCAAGCAGAAGTGGAGGAGATCGGAGTGCAACCAAATCTAAGGCTCCCTCTTCAGGCAGTACTAGCACTGGATCTAACAACAACGATCGGGGGAGGAAACCCCCTTCAGGATGTCATTATTGTGGCAGACCACATTGAAATAATGAGTTCCTACATGCACAGATGAATGCCCATCAAGCTGTTGATGATAGGACGGATGACGAATCTTATGATGCGGACCAAACCGAGCTGTAGGTGCCTTCAATGCAATTGTTGGCTCTTTTTCTAAAGCCTTAGCGGGGACCAGTGCTGGTATCCGTAAGAAGAACCACCACTGCCCAATCAACAAGAAAGGGAAAAAGAAGGCGGATGAGAGGACCCCTCCTAAATAGGAGAGGACCTTAATGTTCGTCAAGATGAAGGTAAATGGCAAACCCATTCGGACGATGATAGACATGGGTGCAACCCACAACTATTTAGCCTCGACTCAGGTGGAGCACCTTGTCCTAGTTGTAGGAAAGGGCAGAGGCCGTGTCAAGGTTATCAACTCACCCCCTCAACCAGTTGGTGGAATAGCCAAAGAAGTACCAGTGAAACTTGGTCCTTATGAAGGAAAATTCAACCTGCGGGTGGTGGTCATTGACGACTTCGAGTTGATAGTGGGGTTGGAATTCCTGAGGCAAACCAACACCATGCCCATGCCATATGCATACATGCTACTGATGATGGGAACAAATGGGGCCAAGCCCTGCACCATCCCAGTGCATGCCAATGAAGATGGCCGCTGAAAACATCTCGGCCTTGCAGTTGAAGAAGGGGGTCAAAAGACATGAACCTACGTTCTTGGCTACCCTCTGCATTGAAGATATAGAACGCTCCTCGGGTCCTCTTCCTGCACCTGTGAAGGATCTGTTACTGGAATTTGAAGATGTCATGCCACAACACATGCCAAAGCGACTCCCGCCGAGGCGTACTATGGACCATGAGATTGAGTTGGTGCCGGGTGCGAAGCCACCTGCCCCGGCGCCGTACAAAATGTCACAACCCGAACTCACCGAGCTTGGAGAACATTTACGGAAATGCTAGACACAGGGATCATCGTACCCTCAAAGTCCTCATACGGGTCACTTGTGCTATTTCAAAAGAAACACGATGGGAGTTTACGACTATGTGTGGATTACCGGGCTCTAAACAAAATCACTGTGAAGAACAAGTATCCTATTCCACTCATGGTAGACTTGTTCGACAAATTGGGTGGTGCGACGTTGTTCACCAAAATAGACCTGAAGACAGGTTATTGGCAAGTTCGGATCGCAGAGGGCGACGAACACAAGACGACGTGCGTGACAAGATATGGGTCATACGAGTTCCTGGTGATGTCATTCGCTTGACTAATGCACCAGCCGCATTTTGCACCCTGATGAACCAAGTCTTTTGGGAATACATTGACGAATTTGTGGTGGTCTACTTGGACGACATTGTCGTATACAGCCAAACACTGGAGGAACATCTAGAGCACTTGCGGAAGGTACTAACACGATTGCGGGAGCACGAATTATATGCGAAGCTGTCCAAATGCTCATTTCCTCAAAAACAGATCGACTTCTTCGGGCATGTCATTGAGGAAGGGCGGATCAAGATGGACCAACAGAAGATTCAGGCTATCACAGATTGGCTACCGCCTAAGGATGTCCATGCCTTGAGGGCGTTCCTTGGCCTATGCAACTTCTATCGCCGTTTTGTGAAGAATTACTCTCTCATTGCAGTACCGTTAACAGAACTTCTCAAGAAGATCACGCCTTGGGATTGGGGACTCAGGTGAGCGGAGGCCTTCAATGCCTTGAAAGCGGCTATGTCTAGTAGCCCTGTCTTGGCCCTCCACGATTTGGCCAAGCCATTCGAGGTACAAACGGATGCCTCCGATTATGCACTTGGTGGAGTCTTGCTACAAGAAGGGCATCCTGTAGCATATGAGAGCCAAAAGCTAAAGGATGCAACGCGATGCTATGCCGCCCACGAGAAGGAATTATTGGCTATCGTCCATTGCCTACGCCTTTGGAGGCATTATCTGCTGGCAACCCCGTTTGTGGTCAAGACAAACAATACAGCTGTTAGCCATTTTCTGACTCAACTGAAGCTGAATGGTCGACAAGCCAGGTGGCAAGAACTTCTAGCAGAATTTCACTTCAACTTAGAGTACTGTAGTGGGAAGACTAATCAAGTTGCTGATGCACTCAGTCGGAGAGCGGATCTAGCATTAGTGTGCATACTCGCCACCTAAGGGGGAGCGAAGTAGCAACCACCATAAAAGACTAGATACAGGATCTACTCATCAAGGATCCTGTGCACAGTATTTGGTTAATTTGGTAGAACAAGGCAAGACTCGCCAATTCTACATAGAAGATGGTTTCTTGAAAGTGAAAGAAAACCGACTTTATGTTCCCAAAGGAAGAGATCTGCGAAGGACCCTTCTGGCGGAATTCCACGACACTTTGTGGGCCGGTCATCCTGGTGAAGAACGCACCATGGCGTTACTTTGCGGTGCATATTATTGGCCTCAAATGGCCGATGACGTCGCTCAGTATGTGAAGACTTGTCTAGAATGCCAGAAGGACAAGTCGGACCGTCTGACACAAGCAGGACTCTTGGAACTACTGGCTGTCCCAAAGAGACCTTGGGAAAGCGTTTCCTTGGATTTCATCACCAGCTTGCCCAAGGTCAGGGATCTCACAACTATCTTGATTGTGGTGGATCGATTTTCCAAGTATGCCACCTTTATAGCAGCCCCACAGTATATATCAGCAGAAGATACAGCTCGACTCTTCTTCTCTCATGTCGTCAAATATTGGAGCCTGCCCAAAGACATCGTTAGTGATCGCGACTCGCGCTTCACTTGCAACTTTTGGACTCAACTCTTTAAGAGCCTTAGATCAAAATTAAGCCACAGTTCAAGATTTCATCCGCAATCTGATGGCCAAACGGAGCGGTTCATGGCATGATGGAGGAATATCTCCGCCAATTTTTAACTGGATCGCAGAAGAACTGGGTGAAGCTTTTGGATGCTGCTCAACTGTGTTTCAATTCACAAAAGAGCTCTAGTACCAACAAAAGCACTTTTGAAATTGTTACCGGACAGCAACCGCTACTCCCACACACTGTGAATGCACCATACATGGCAAAATCTTCTCGAGCCGCTAGCTTCTCAAGAGAATAGAAGCGAAATTTGGAGATAGTGCGGAGCTATCTTGTCAAAGCCCAAAAGCGGATGAAGAGGCATGCTGATCAAAATCGTCGCTTTGTTGAGTATCAGGTAGGAGACAAAGTGATGGTCAAAATCCCAAAGTGGTACTTGTTTGCAGGAGTCCATGACCCTCGCCTATTGCAAAAATATATTGGACCCTTGTCCACAGTGGATACCCCAGCTTGGTGGAAAATTTATCCTGTCTTCCATTTCAGTCTCCTGAAACCTTTTCGGGAAGATATGGAGGATCCTTCACGGAGCCAACTCACAATACCCAGTATTCGAGGCCCCAATTCAACCGGGAAAAGGTGTGCTGAAGCTATTCTTGATGATAGAGTGACTCATGCCTCAAGGAAAGATCACCAAGAGTTCTTGGTGAAATGGCAGGGACATTATGCAGAGGAGAATACTTGGGAGAGGGGGACAAACCTCAAAGCCTACAAGAGCCTAATTGATGATTACCTTGCAAGTAAGGCGTCGAGGATGTCACCCATGACCCCTTGGACGCGCCCCATGGCATCCTGGCAAGCCTCCCAACGCCCAGCGCCACGATCGGCCCCGTGGTCTCGGCAGCTCCAAGTGACAAGCGCGCAGTCACCTCTGTCGCCCCACTGATAACCAGCGCCAGCGGCCAGCCACAGGCAGATGCCTACAGCACTGCGTATGCAGACAACGTCGCGTACGGACCCTGATCCTAATGACAAAGTTGCTGCAAACGGACTTGTTTCTACCTTGTAGAAGACTAAGTCCTTTTTATTGTAAATATAGAATAGATTTACTTTATTTTCTCTTAGCATGCATCTACAGCTTTCATAGGTCAACTCATGTAACTTTGATTTATTTTTTTTCAGCATTATTAGGGGGGATCAAGCATTCAAAACTTTCTAACAAGCAAACAATTCTCTGTACTGGTGTCTCTCCCCCTCGACACCGCGTAGCTTTTCTGTAATAGCTTTCATTTATACAATCAAGCTTTCTTTCTCAATTCTCTCTACTATTTTCAAGTTGCTCACGATATTGGTTTTCCCATACGGCACTGACAATCTAGTCTAGCGTACGAATGGGACTTCAGTTGACGGACAGCAATCGTACTGACACCGATCGCTTAGCCTTTCGTTGCCCTTCCAAAGAACCTCAAGAAGGCGCCGTGTGATAGTAATATCGCTAGGAGTTCGAATATTCATGAGATTTCCCTTTTGATTGAGACTTAGTATCTACATGATATTCCTTATATGTCTAAGATAGCACTTGATATTCTTTATCTGTCAGAGATAGCACTTGATATTCCTTACCTGGTTGGTATAGACTATCATATTAAGGGATTTATGCGGTCACTGAAATTGGAGGATTTTGTTAGTTATAACTCTTGCCTCATTATTGTTGTTGTATTTTATATCTATTTATAATTTATTATATTACTTTTTTGAACCACTAGTAAGTGTCGATGTCGACCCCTAGTCACAACTTCTCTAGGGTTGGGCTAGATACTTACTTGGTACGTGTTGATTTACGTACTCATGCTACCCTTATGCATTAATTGTGCAGGATCTGACAGGTTCATTTAGTGGTAATCTTGGTGGGTAGGTGCAGCTGCTGTGGGACTTTATGGTGAGCTGCATTCCATGCTACGTGCCGCAGCACACAGAGTCTCCATCATATTTATTTACGTTATGCTGTCTATTTTATATTCCAGACAGATGTTGTATTATTATCGTACCCCTTAGTAGATGCCCATGCACTTGCACCAGATTTTGGGAGTTTCTAGTAGATGTTTATAGCTTTTATCCAATATCGTTACTCCTTTCTTTTATGTATTATTAATGCTTTATATTTTCATGGTTTTCTGCGCCTAATTTTCTTTACTTAATAAAATCCATAATTTTTCAAAAGCAATAAAATGAGTATTTAAGTTAATACTTCATCGTTGGCTTGCTTAACGGCGATGTTGGGAATCATCATGACCTATAGCGGGAATTGGATTGTGTCAGATAACAAATTAAAAATTTAAGAATAGAAATAAATGTCTCATGTAGAAAATTATTAATGTTAATAAAAGCTAAATTTGTATCCTGTAACTAAAAGAGATAATTCTTTTGTCTGAAAGGTTTAAATTTTAAGGTAAATTGCATATAATTCAAATAACCTAAATCATAATTTATTATTTGTGTCCGATCATCGCGCGGGTATTAATACTAGTTGAAGAGAATAATTGTCATAAGGACCTTCAGAAAAACTTGAATTGGTCATGTGACCTCTTATTTTCTTTCTTAAATTCTTTTGGTTTGAAAAATGACTAAATGAGTGAGTTAAGGGGATTGAGGCCTTTTTAATATTTTCAAAACTTATGGGTCGGCTATTAAACGCTGAAAAACCTTTATTTCATCCATTTTCCCGCCAATTTCTCTTTCTTCTCTCTTCTCTCTCTCACTTACCCACTCGGCCATAGTGGTTTCTGGCGGCCTCCGACAAGAATCAAGCTTCGATTTTGGGTTGAATCATCTATATAGACCCAACAAGCACTATTATTTCCTCAAAAATTTACAGTTTTGGGTAAATCCTAAATTCTTTTTTTTTTTTTTCATTTCTTATAATTGTGATTTATTCGTACAAGTGCATTTGCAATTTTATTTTAGTTGTGTATCACCATATCTTATATGGCTTGCGTGGTTATATTTTCTTTTTCGACTACCTTTGGGCTCCTAATATTTATTAATAAATTTGTGGACGATTGTCATCTGGTCAAAGTTGTTTGCTGGAACTGGGACTTGTTTTTCTTATTCCGATCGTAAGTTCCAAATTATTAAATGTGATAGCAAATTTGTATATAGGTAACATGAAGAAGAAATTAGTTGCTAAGATGATGATGAACAAGCTAAAATGGTGAAGATGAGTTGGAAAGTGAAACAAATGAAGCATGTGAAGGTGACCAGGATGTTCTATCAATTCTTGCGTTTGAATTGGTCATGAAACAATTTTTTTGGTAAACTAGTCGTAATTTATGATATTTGGACCCACCTTTTTGTAATGAAACTACCTTTTTGTCGATAATTGTTGTTGCTGTAATTTTTATTTCGATGCACTTCCTTTTGTATTACAACAAGCTAGAGATTGCATAATAGATATTGCGTCTAGTAATAAACTAGCTATGTGGTTGCACAATAGACATTGGGTCCATTAATAAACTAGCTATTTAATTGCGTAATAGACTTAAACTCGCGTCTAATAACTTTATCAAATATCACATTACTAAAAAAATTGTTGAATATCTTCAATCAGTAGAATATTACACAATTCAAAACACTTCCAGCAAATGATCTAGTAGATCACTGTCTCATTCCAAAAACCGATATCATTTATCCTATCCAACGAAATCGATTTTTTATCACTAAACTTGAAATCCAAAAATTAAGAAAAGGATGAAAATGTTAAATTCATCTTACATTAGGTTTTGAACATTTTGAGAATCGATTTACCAGCATTTACTAGAGTTGCAACTGTGAACTGGTTGGCAGCAATACGCAATGATAGTTCTTTCGAAATAAAAAATTGGACTTGAGATTTGAGTAATCGTAACGACCCAGTCGGTCGTTTTGAGTATTGTAGCCCTTATCCCCTATTTATGCTTCCTCTATGATATATTGTGGTTATGTAACTTACCGGGGTATTTGATTTTGGTTTCGGGTGACTTTCGGAGTGAAGTAGGACATATAGTCCCTAAGTTGGAGGTTTAAGTCATAGGAGTCGACCGTAGTTTGACTTGTGTGAAGATTACTCCAAAATAGAATTTTGATAGTTCTGAGCTCTGTATGGTGATTTTGGTCTTAGGAGCGGCTCCGGATGTCGATTTGGGGGTCCATAGGTCGTTTCGGCGTGATTTGGCGAAAGTTAGAAAGTTAGAAAATTTTGGAAAATTTGACCGGGAGTTGACTTTATTCATATCGGAGTTGGATCCCGATTCTGGAATGAGGAATAGGTCTGTGATATCATTTATGACTTGTGTGCAAAATTTGAAGTCAATCGAAGTTGATTTGGTATGAATCGGCATTGGTTTCAGAATTCAAAAGTTCATAATTTCTTAGGCTTGAATTTGGGTTGTGATTCGTAGAGTTTATGTTTTTTAATGTGATTTTTGACCTTGAGTAGGTCCGTTATCTTTTTGGGACTAGTTGGTATATACGGACAGGGTCTCGGGGGCCCGGAGTGTGATTTGGATCGAATCCGGAACAATTTAGACTTGTAGAATTTGCTGAAGATTTGCAGCTTCTAGTGTCTTCGCACCTGCAGAGGGATTGGGCACAGGTGTGGGCTCGCAAAAGTGAGATAGAGATCGCAGGTGCAGAACTGGCCATGTCCAGCTGGGGTCGCAGAAGTGGAAAGAGATCCCCAGAAGTGACTTCGCTTCTGCAAAGGAGAGAAGTGCAGGAGCGACAGTGGTCGCAGGTGCGACATTTTACGCTGCAGGCACGCATGCGCAGATGCGGCCTCTTTCTCGCAGAAGTGGAGGGTGCGAAGTTAAGTCATGGCCGCACCTGCGATGGAATATCTGTAGGTGTGGAGCCGCAGATGCGGCAGTTGGGTCGCAGGTGCAATTTAACTTGGCAGTAAAAGGGAAAATCCGAGGGTTTGATTTCTAGAGTGTTTTTCAGAGAGAACTTTGGGATAAGGAATTCTAACTCGTATTTGATTAGTTTACATAAATCTATTGATATTTTCTTCATTTAATTAGTGCTTTGGAGTTGGGAATTGGGGAAAAGTGGTAGAAACTCCTTAGGCTAAATTTTTGAATTTTGAAAGGTGAATTGAAGTTGGATTTGGGTAATTCTTGTATGGGTGTTCGGATTTTGTAATTTTGGTCAGGTTCCGAGACGCGGACCCGGGTTGACTTTTTGGGTCAATTTTTCAATTCTTTACAAAGATCGTAATTTTATTGTTTGAATTAGTTTTTTATAGTTATATTTATAGTATGAAATTGTTCTAGCAAGATTCGAGTCGTGCGGAGTTGGAAATCAAGGAAAAGGCCTTCTAATGGATTGATTTAGCGTAGTTTGAAGTAAATGGCTTGCCTAACTTTGTGAGGGAGGAATTTTCCCTTAGGATTGGTATCGCTTGTGATAGCTGTGATGTGTAAGAGCCGTGTACGCGAGGTGATAAGTGTGTAGACAGGCTAAATGTGAAAATTGCCAGTTTTTAGCTATGTAGATTCCTTTCATGCCTTAATTGAGTTACTTTGACATGTTATAATCATCATATTTAGTCTAATTTTACAAGTCTACTTGTCGTATCTCTTTCTTGCTAATTGCTCTACATGTCTAGTTGAAATTCTTGTTTTGTTATTCCGTATTCATTATCTAACTGTTGAATTCTTAGTTGAAATTGTTATTCCTTGGAATATCTTATTGTTGAAATTGGTATTGAGTTGCAAAGGCCGTGATTCTTATTGAGGCAAAGTGTTCAGTTTTGAAATAACATTTTATTAAGTCATTCTTCCAGTCATTATTGTTGAGACTTTGTGTACATTGTAGTTCAGCCGTGGGCTCCTTATTGTGAAATTTTGTTACTGTTTGGTTTCTCTGGCAAATTGTGATATTAGGCATTTGAGGTACAATTTGTGATATGTCGTGATATTGATACGCATGCAGTGGTATAAGGTTTGGGTGTTGAAACGTATGCAGTGAGATAACACGGGCTTGATATGCGTGGCTAGTAGGGCAAATACTAGAAGCCACGCGGTGTGATAAGGTGGGCTAAAACGGGGGATGCTATTTCGGGAAAATTCATTTTCAAAACTAAATGTAAAGGCTCCCGCAGTGATATAAGGAAAGATTTTGATTTATTTTGTGATTTGAGACTACGAGGCGGTACCTCGGTAGTGACTCTTATTGACATTTCCCCATTCTTTGTACTTGTCTTTGATCGTTGTTTTCTTAGCATACTATTAATTGTCTTTCTCCGTGTTGCTGTATTTTCTTAGTTCTATGTAGCTAATCTTGTTATACTATTCGTTGTTTCAATTTCATTACTGTCTTTATTATACTTCTTACATTTGTTCAATCTTTTATTATTTCCAGTAGGGCCCCGACCTGACCTCGTCACTACTCTACCGAGGTTAGGTTTGGCACTTACTGGGTACCGTTGTGGTGTACTCATGCTACTCTTCTGTACATCTTTTTGTGCAGATCCAGGTACTTGTTACTAGCCCAGGCATTAGTTGAGATTCTACTGCAGAGATTTCAAGGTACACCTGCCAGCATCTGCAGGCCTCGAAGTCCTCCTCTCTCTAGATCTCTTAAATCATTATCCTTTATATATAGACATGATGTATAGAATTATCCAGAATTCATACATAGAGCTTGAGACTTGTATTTTGCCGGGTCTCGGGATTTGTATACGCTGAGTTATAATGTTGTTTTTATACTGCTGCTGAGTTTTAGACTTATATCTATTGTTATTTCAATTATTTCGCATGTTGTTAGGCTTACCTACTCTTAGATACTAGGTGCCGTCGTATACGTTCTATGGAGGGAAATTGGGATCGTGACAAGTTGGTATCAGAGCTCTAGATTCATAGGTGTTATGAGTCACAAGCAGGTTTAGTAGAGTCTCGCGGGGAGACGTCTGTACTTATCTTCGGGGGGCTATGGAACTGTTAGAGAAAGCTTCACTTTTTTTATTCCTTATCGTGCAAAATTGTTGACTTCGGTATTCTAAACTTCTGTCTTTCTATTCTCTCACAGATGGTGAGGACACGCACAGCCAGATCGGATGACCAGACACCCCCGCCCCCTGCTAGAGCCACGAGAGGCCGAGGCCGGGATAGAGGCCAAGGACGTCCATGTGGTGCAGCCAGAGCATTTGCATGAGCTGCTACAGAGGAGCCACCAGTAGCTCCAGTTGGGGAGCAGGCACCTGAGACGTCTATTACTGCCCCAGCACTTCAGGAGACCCTCGCCTAGTTTTTGAGCATGTTTGGCATTCTGGCTCAGGCAGGGTTGATCCCACTTGCTCCTGCCACATCTCAGGCTGGGGGAGGAGCACAGACTCTCGCCGCCCTTACTCCAGAGAAGCGGGTCCAAGTTGACCAGGTCCCCGAGGTCATATTTGTACAGCCGGTCACCCCAGTTCAACCCGAGATTTGGGCAGCAGCTTCTGAGGGGGAGCAGCTCAGGTTCGAGAGGTAGAAGAATTACCACCCTCCTACTTTCGGCGGTTCGGCGTCAGAGGATGCCCAGGGCGTACTTAAGGAGTGCCACTGTATCCTCCATACTATAGGTATTATGGAGTCTAGTGGGGTTGCTTTCACTACATTCCAATTTAAGGAAGCGGCTTATCAGTGGTGATAAGCGTATGAGTTGGGTAGTCCAACCTACTTCATTCACCTGCGATCAATTCTCAAATATGTTCTTGAGGGAGTTTGTTCCGCATAGTCTTAGGGATGCATGGCGTGCAGAGTTTGAGCAGTTGCGCTAGGGTTCTATGACCGTATCGGAGTATGCAGTCCGGTTCAGTGATTTGTCCAGGCATGCACCGGCCTTGGTTGCTACTGTCAGAGAGTGAGTTTGTCGATTTATCGAGGGGCTCAACCCCGATATTAGATTCAGCATGGCCCGAGAGCTGGAGATAGACATCGCATACCAGTAGGTAGTGGAGATCACTAGGAGATTGGAGAGTATGTGGGCCCCGGAAAGAGAGGAGGGGGAGGCCAAGACACCTCGAGATTCTAGCACATATAGTAGTGCCCGTGCCCGTGCCCTAGTTGTAGCTCATCATGGTAGGGGCTATGTGAGCTGCCCTGTTCATTCAGCACTTCCAGCTTCTAGCAGTATTCCGGCCACTCCTAGGCCCCAGGTTCCCTATTATGCACCGCCATTGTCTAGCACACCTCCTGCATGAGGTGCTTTCAGCGGTCAATCCAGATGATCAGGCTCGAGCCAGTCACAGCAGCTATGCCCTCCGAGAGCTTCTTTAAGGTGTGGTGACACTCGTTATATGGTGAAGGATTGCCCGAGACTTAGGAGGGGTGCACCTCCACAGACTACTCAAGCTCCGCGTATTCCACCGGGTCCTCAGGCCATGGTTACCGTACCAGTTGCCACTCCTCATGCACAGCCAGCTAGAGATGGAGGTTAGGCAGGTAAAGTTCACCTTAGAGGGGGAGACCAGGCCAAATATTATGCTCTTCCTGCTAGGACGGAGGCAGTTGCATCCGACTCAATTATCACAGGTATTGATCTGGTTTGTCATAGGGATTCATCAATCTTATTTGATCCAGGCTCCACTTTTTCCTATGTATCATCCTACTTTGCTCCATATTTGGGTGTATCCCATGATTCTTTGAGTTCTCATGTCTATGTGTCCACACATGTGGGAGATTCCCGTGTTATTTACCATGTGTATCGGTCGTGTTTAGTTGTTCTTAGTGGTTTTGAGACCAGAGTTGATCTATTGTTGCTCAGTATGGTAAATTTCGATGTTATTTTGGGCATGGACTGGTTGTCGCCCTATCATGCTATTCTTGACTATCACGCCAAGACTGTGACATTGGCTATGCCAGGTTTGCCGTAGTTAGAGTGGAGAGGTACTTTAGATTACGTTCCTAGTAGGGTTATCTCATTTCTAAAGGCTCAGCAGATGGTTGGGAAAGGATGTGATGCATATCTAGCATATGTCAGAGATGCCAGTGTTGATACTCGTATAATTGAGTCAGTTCCGGTAGTGAGGGATTATCTAGATGTACCCCCGGCGGATCTTGCCGGTATGCCGCCTGATAGGGACATCAATTTTGCTATTGATTTGTTACCGGACACTTAGCCCATTTCTATTCCTCAATATCGTATGGCCCCTACCAAAGTTGAAGGAGTTAAAGGAGCAGTTGCAGGAGTTGCTTGATAAGGTTTTATTCGGCCCAGTGCATCACCTTGGGGTGCTCCAATCTTGTTTGTAAAGAAGAAGGATGGTTCGTGTATTGATTATCCCCAATTGAACAAGGTTACAGTGAAGAACAGGTATCCATTGCCACGCATTGATGACCTATTTGATCAACTACAGGGTGCCAAAGTGTTCTTCAAGACTGACTTGCGTTCAGGCTATCATCAGTTGAAGATTCGGGAGCTAGATATCCCGAAGATTGCCTTCAGGACTCGGTATGCTCATTATGAGTTCCTTGTGATGTCATTTGGGCTGATCAACGCCCCAGCAGCATTCATGCACTTGATGAACAGTGTATTTTGTCCTTATCTTGACTCATTCGTCATTGTTTTATTAACGACATTCTGCTGTACTCCCAGAGCCGGGAGGATCATGAGCAGCATATGAGGACCGTGGCCTTGAGAGAAAAGAAGTTGTATGCAAAATTCTCAAAGTGTGAGTTCTGGCTTGATTTGATGGCATTTTTGGGTCATGTAGTGTCGAATGAGGGGATCAAGGTAGATCCGAAGAAGATTGAAGTAGTGCAGAGTTGGCCCAAACCATCTTCAGCTATTTGAGATCCGGAGTTTTCTTGGTTTGGCGGGGTATTACCATCGATTCGTAGATGGTTTCTCATATATTGCTGCACCTATGACCAGATTGACCTAGAAGGGTGCTCCGTTCGGGTGGATCGAGGAGTGTGAGGAGAGCTTCCAAAAGCTCAAGACAGCTTTGACTACAACCCCTGTGTTGGTGTTGCCTTCGGGTTCGGGGTCTTATACTGTGTACTGTGATGCATCACGTATTGGTCTCGGCGCGGTGTTGATGCAAGACGATAGAGTGATTGTCTATGCGTCTAGACAACTGAAGGTGCATGAGAAGAACTATCCTATCCATGACCTTGAGTTAGCAGCTATCGTTCATGCCCTGAAGATTTGGCGGCACTATTGGTACGGTGTCCCTTGTGAGGTCTACACTGATCACTGGAGTCTACAACATATGTTCAAATAGAAAGATCTTAACTTGCGGTAGCGGAGGTGGTTAGAGTTTAAAGACTATGATATCACCATTCTATATCATCTTGGGAAGGCCAATGTGGTGGCCGATGCCTTGAGTCGCAAGGCGGAGAGCTTGGGCAATTTAGCATATCTACCGGTAGTAGAGAGGCCATTAGCCTTAGATGTTCAGGCCTTGGCCAACCATTTTGTTAGATTGGATATTTCTGAGCTGAGTCGAGTTTTGACTTGTGTGGTTTCCCGGTCTTCTCTTTACGATCACATAAGAGAGCGTTAGTATGACAACCCCATCTGCTAGTCCTCAAGGACAAGGTTCAGCACGGCGATGCCAAGGAGGTCACTATGGGGGATGACGGCGTGATACGGATGTAGGGCAGGCTATGCGTGCCCAATATAGATGGCTTGCCTGAGTTGATTCTTCAAGAGGCTCAAAGTTCGCGATACTCCATTCATCTCGGTGCCACAAAGATGTATCAGAACTTGATGTAGCACTATTGGTGGAGGCGAATAAAGAAGGACATAGTGGAATATGTAGCTCGATGGTAAATTGTCAGCAAGTGAAGTATGAGCATCATCAGCTAGTTCGCTAGTAACTTCGTCGCTCAAAAAGATTTGGAAAACTCCAAAACATGACTTATAATAAATAATCTTTCAAATGGGAGACCGTGAAAGTAGGACACTCCAAATTCGGGGGTCAAAGAGTTTTAGAAAACGTTCTTAGCAGAAAAAAATATGAATAAAGTCCACTCATTCCTTCTCGACCGCCTCTTTTCTAGTCACTTTTGATCAAATCTTTCTTGTGATTTTATATTCTCTTATGAGAAATGGTTTGCTTCGTTTGAGCCGTCATCACATAATGCATGTAGGGGGCTGGGGCTTTTCCCCCACGACCCCTTTTAAAGGAGAACCAGAAGAACAACAATGAACTCAACGCTAATGAAGGAGATCCGC